>NLAO01002108.1:0-150777 GCA_002370835.1 Metschnikowia continentalis | reverse complement strand
CGGGACCAGGTTCATCGTCAGATTGCTGCAGACGTGGTTCTGCACATTGCGCTCAATTCCATTGGCCATGTTCATAATGACCACCCCTCCATTTTCGTGCACTTGCTCAACTTGATGCTTCCCAATATTTATGAGCTGTCGCCTCACATGATTGCGCGTATACTATGAAAGTTGGTGTGAAACATTATGCCATTTGGTTTGAAAGACTGTGCGAAAGGGTACGAAACTTTTTGAAATATTGGTTTGTTCAATTTTGCTAGTGTGGTTTGAATCGTTTTGCCTTGCTGGTTTGAACCAAGAAGACAAAATGGTTCGAACCAACTTTTATTAAAATTCAATATTCTGAAATTTTAAATCTGGAGGATTACCTCATATATACTACATTTGGGACAAAAGTCTTACAGTACCAATCAAGGGTCAAGCTCCAAAAAAGGGTGAAAAACGGACGGAACTGAACTGGTTTCCTTGTTATCCTTTATACAATAACTTGACAGGTGTTATGTTCTTTATAACGTGTCTTAACCTAAACTTGTATTCGTTGATGAAAATGACGTTGAAGAAGTATTCAGAAGGCTGTGACGTTTGCCTCAAGAACAAACAGAACTTCTCGCGACCCGCTGGGTTACTCCAAAAACCCATTACCCCAAGTGGACAGTCAATGCCACTCTCACAATTGTCGATAAGTTTTCCAATCGCGTTCATTTTTATCCGGGTACGACCTCCTTGTTATGTTCTTTATAACGTGTCTTAACTTAATCTTGTATTCGTTGGTGGTTCCTCAAAGAGAGGAACTGGAGTGGCTTATATACTTTGCCGGAGTGGCTTATATACTTTGGGAGAAACGTGGTATTGAAAAACTCTCCAATATAACATTGGTAAGGGTTGTTTTAGAATATTCGGACCATCATAGTACTTCATACAACGATGGTCGATGGCCGTGATACGACGTTTGCAATTGCCATTGTAACAATCGGACTGAGAGGTTTCATAATACCTTCATAGACAGGGCCTTGCCTATGGTGGATCTAACAGGAGGTGTTAGATTCCGGTTACGATAACCTGTTGAGCTTTATCATGTACTAACGCATAAACTGGAAAGGTTATTATTTTCTGTATCTAAGCTATACTAAGAACTCTCATAATCACCATGTCGTTCATTATTCTGTATCATGATTCCACTAGCTTGTTCCCTTCTTGAAATTCCAATCTTTCAGGAACATAGATATATCTAGTTCTCACTCAAATTTGTTGATAGTCTGTTCTCTGTAGTATTTCTCAGTAGTATTTCTCAGTAGTCAGTAGTCAGTAGTCAGTAGTCAGTAGTCAGTAGTCAGTAGTCAGTAGTCAGTAGTCAGTAGTCAGTAGTCAGTAGTCAGTTCTCTGTTCTCTGTTCTCTGTAGTAAGTCTCTGTAATATCCTTGGTTTAACGACTGCAAGAGAAATGAACCACATCGTTAGCTTTGGAGTCACTGATTCTGTATATTTGAAACCAAAACTCGGTGACAATGTTCAGTGATGGAATGTTCAGTGATGGAATGTTCAGTGATGGAATGTTCAGTAATAGAATGTTCAGTCATAGAATGCTCAGTAATAAAATGTTCAGTAATAGAAACATAAAATTATTCACTTCTTTTCATCTTATCTGTTGCATTCAAGATATTTCCTGGTACCCACACCCGATGGTGTCTTGACCAGGTTGAACATATGTGAGCTCACAAATCTCCCAACCAGGTTAACATTATACTTTTCTTTTGCTATAAAGTAAGCAGAAATTCTCAGTTCATTTCATCTGGATATCAATGATGGTATGTCCTCCAGACCTTGATCCTCTGTTTTTTATGTTCATTCGCTGCTGATTCCTCCTACAGGAACCGTCGCACCTTACAGTGTTTTTCAAAACTATTCAAACCAGCACGGCAAAACGATTTAAACCACTTTAGCAAAATTAAACAAACCAATAATTCAAAAAGTTTCGTACTCCTTCGCACATAGTCTTTCAAATCAAATGGCGTAATGTTTCACACCAATCTTCATTAAAATTTAATATTCTGAATCTTAAATCTGAATCTTAAATCTGAATCTTAAATCTGAATCTTGAATGTGAATCTTAAATCTGGACAATTTCCTCATATGGTACGACATTTGGCACAAAAGTCTTGCAGTACCAATCAAGGTCCAAACGGACGGAACTGAAACTGAACTGGGTTTCATTGTGTTGAAAGTGAGCAATGAATGATCATTTCAGAAAAGGAAGGCGCACACTTATGAAAATCCCAGAGTGTGCTATACTTACTTCTTGATGCTATACTTACCTTTTTTATATAATAGGAAGGTCCAGCTCTCATATCATTCTTGTGTGGAAAGTTTAGCAGAGTCCTGGAAATCTATATAAGATGGGACTCTGGTACATACCCTAGTGTTAGTTAAACTAATCAGAATATCGACTAAGAGGAACTTACCAAGATGTCCTCTACTGCCAGAACCACCAGAAACAGCTTTCATGTAACTCCTCAAGTATTCACATATCTTGATGAGACTATGAACTTTATCCAGGCTGCTCCACATCGTATGCTGGACTGTACTCCATAGTTATTGAGAGGCTCTCCTGATGTACCTACCATAAATGTTCAGTTAGTGTTAAGTAATCTAAACATTGTTAGCCTTTATACAATAAATTTTTAGGGGTTATGTAATTATTCATATTATTCTTACTAAGCAAAGAAGTATATAAGAAATTACACGGGTCCCCGTATCCACCAATGTTTTGTACTGATCTACAATTGTTTTGTCCTGATCTACAAATGTTTTGTCCTGATCTACAATTGTTTTGTACTAGTTATTCTTTAAGTCTATTTAAACTACTGTAGTGTAATAAGTGTATTAGTTTTGTAGGTTTGAAAGACTTTGTGAAATCACACTGGTAAAACTCTCTCATGCGTCCCTTGGTCATGGCTGGCTGGTCTCTTCTGTACACCTTTGCAATGTGGTATCTTTTGAAGACAGAAATGCTGTATGGAATCTTAGGGGTGTACTTATTGGTGTTCATAAAGTTCATAGTCTCATCAAGGTATGTGTATACTTGAGGAGTTACACGAGAGCTGTTTCTGGTGGGTCTGGGAGTAGAGGACATCTTGGTAAGTTCCTCTTAGACGATATTCTGATTGATTAATTGATTTTGCTAGGGTGGTTTGAAACATTTTGTTACGCTGGTTTGAATAATTTTGGAAAACACTGTATATGTTTGGATGCTTCTTCGCTAGCTTGAGGATGCAAGGCTGGCTAGAAACTGTTCTAAGTTGAACGCCCAATAATCCAAGGCATATTGTTGCATCTGTCTTTTCTCTTGTTTCAATTTCGAACTTGGGAATGTTCGGTATCTCAACGACATTGGCCAGTCTCAAAAAGGCAGTTTCAGCCAACTATTCAACATTTCTCCAGAGGTTCCCTTTCGCGACTGCATACTGGAAGCAGTATCTGATCCTTCAATACAAGCTCTATGGGCCCCACGAATCCATAGAGTGTTTGGAAAAAGCAGTCAATGCACATCCCCAAAGTGTCTGATTAAGAAGTAGAACTGCCAAGCGAACAGCCTCAAGCCAAAAATAGACTGGCACTGAGCCCTTTGAATGACCTCGGAAATATCCTCAAGATTAAATCCTCTGGACATTCTGGACGTTCTGGACGCTCTAGCTCCTTTGGACCCTGAAGGGACCCCATGGGCCATTAGGAAATGTCTCTCATTGGTATAATTGTACGTTGGATTGTTCACCCACTAATAGGGAACGTGAGCTGGGTTTAGACCGTCGTGAGACAGGTTAGTTTTACCCTACTGATGGATGATTGTTACAATAGTAATTGAACTTAGTACGAGAGGAATCGTTCATTCAGATAATTGGTATATGGCTTTGTTTGATAAAGCATTGAGCCGAAGCTACCATCTGCTGGATTATGGCTGAACGCCTCTAAGTCAGAATCCATGCTAGAAGTAATGATATTTTGAGAAAAGGTTAACATAAGCTTTTTATAAGCTCGAGACCATATAGTAAATGATTCTGGGTTAGAAATTCTCAGTCCGCCTCGCTATCCAGGACGCATCTACATTATTTGCAGCCATCCCCGCATTCGATTTTTGACGATGCCCAGCGAAAAGACCAGCGAAATGAGCAGCGAAAGGCGCATTTGAAAGCGCCACAGATCCAGCCTCATATTGAAATTATGAGACTGACTTTGAGTGACTTTGAGTGACTTTGAGTGACTTTGAGTGACTTTGAGTGACTTTGAGTGACTTTGAGTGACTTTGACTGACTTTGAGTGACTTTGACTGACTTTGAGTGACTTTGAGACTAACCTTGAGACTGGAATTCATTTCTGACAACCTCCCCCCCCCCCCCCCTCTTCGTAAACAGTATAAAAAGGTTTCTAATTTGGTAAGGGTCACTAGGCACAAATATATCAATATCCTTATCCAAACCTTTGGATAGACGTAATCCCCGGATAAGCCCTTAAAAAGGACGTGCTTTACCTTTCTTCCCAGTTTGAGGCACCACCTTTTTCTTCCCCGTAATCTGGCTCAGCTTAGAAACTTCGTCATCACTGTCATCAGCAGCTACAGGTTTCAGAGACTTCTTTGTAGGTTTCTTGATAGCAGCCAAGATTTCCAGCTTTTTAAAAGTCTTTTGTACGCCATAAGTACCTTTTGAACCTTTGAGACTCGGGTTTTGATCATTCGTTAGCGACTTTCTTTTATCTGTTCTCATTCTGTTCATTAATGCTGATATAACTTTAGATCCTGATCGTGGGTCCTTTGTAGCTACAATTTCTTGTGGTTTTTGCATTGTGTCTTTGAGTGATTTTGAGTGATTTTGAGTGATTTTGAGTGATTTTGAGTGATTTTGAGTGACTTTGACTGACTTTGAGTGACTTTGTGTGATTTTGAGTGACTTTGAGTGACTTTGAGACTAACCTTGAAACTGGACTTCATTTCTGACAACCAGTATGCCACATTGGACTATACTCCTTGGCTATTACTTCTATATTCATGACATTCCTGAAATTTGTACACTTTAAGTGAATATATCAGTCACTAACAGAAAATCTAGAATTTCGACTAGACACAATCAATTCCACTACAGTGAGACACAGAGAACGGATTTTCCTTCTAGCGTACCATCCTGCGGGCACGGCTTCAATCATAACGTTTTCCTCACCGCTAAGGTAATGGTTCCTGGTGCGCTGTGTTGTCTAATGTTTAGCAGCTATAATTGCGGAACACTGTGTTGTCTAATCTACATAGATTATTCCGACATATAGGAGAATAGAGGTGGTGATGAGGGCCAAAGGGTCCACTCAACCTTTGGTTGACCACCAGAACAGGGTTCAACATCCATATAGGTAGTTTACTACAGGAGGGTCTAACAGGAGGGGCAGCAGGTTTATACAGCGTAGGCTCAAAATACCTCTATGGGTAGAGCCCTGTTTATGGTGGACTTAACAACTATACTATCCTCCTATACTGACTATACTGACTATACTGACTATACTGACTATACTGACTATACTATACTGTACTACTACTGATTTAGGTGCTTGTTCTATATACAGCTAGAGATATATAGCTAGAGATATACAGCTAGAGATAAATGCAGATGGACATTTGATAGTAGTTCATAGTCTCTAGACAACATGAGTCATATTGGACTTATGGTTAAACTATGCTGGTCTTTAATTTCTGGCTGACTGGCTGACTATGGCTGACTATGTCTGACTAGGACCTTTGATCTGAATTGGTATGAATTAATAAATATGCTAAGTCTAGACCGGCTCCGACCGCCGGATGTACCTGTTGAGGCGTCTTGCTTCCTTGGACATCTCGCCTGCCATCTTAACGTTGAAGCCTGTGGCCAAGACTTGATTGGTCTGCTCCAACTCTAACCCCGTAACCTCTGGCACGAGGAAGTACACGAACACAAACGAGATGAAACAGAGGCATGCAAAGAAGGCAAATGTTCCTGGAGGCGTGATGTTCTCCAACATCGTCAAGAATGTGGATGCAATCACCAACGAGCCTGCCCAGTTGGTAGCTGCTGCATACATTCCTCCCACGGAACGCACGTTAACATCAGAAAAGAGCTCCACTCCAATCCACGCAGAGTTTCCAATACCAATGGCGTACGATGCAACGTACAACACCATGCCAATGATAATCACCACGCCCCACCCCGTAATACCTGTAGTTTCCACCACCACCTCCGAGCCAGATCCGAACTTGATGCCAAGGAAATGGAATGCTATGGCACAGATCACCAACGAGATACACATGCCTGGAATGGCAAACACCAAGATGCGCCGACGACCCACCACATCGATAATACACAAGGCCACGAGCGTAAACACAAAGTTGGTGGCCGCAATGATGATCGACACCGCCGTGGGGTTGTGGAACCCAATGGTCTCGAAAATCGTGGCACTGAAGTACATCAACGAGTTGAAACCCGTGAATTGCTGGATTCCCTGGAGCCCACATGCCAAGATAAGTGCGCGGAGATTGCCTGGGTTGGTATGGATGATCTTAATGGAACGCAAGATCTGCGTCAATGGGCCTCCGGGCACCGTGGAGTTGGATGCTATCATGTCCTGCACCACAGCATCGGCCATTTCCTTGGATGCATTGCTCTGGGTCTTCATATAAACCCGTTTGGCTTCCTCATAGTCTCCCTTGATCACGTAGTACCGTGGAGTATCGGGCAAAAAGAAAAAGAGCCCCATTTGAACCACGGCTGGTACCATACAGAGTCCCACCGATACACGCCAGCCGTGGGCCACGCGTGTAAGACCCCAATTGATAAAGTAGGCAATCAACTGGCCGCCAGTAATGAAGATGCAGTTGGTAACAATGAGCCGACCCCTATACTTGGGTGGAGCTAACTCACTCAACATCAACGGAGCTATCAACGAGGCCGAGCCCACGCCAAACCCAAGGACAAACCGGCCTGCGATCATCGTCCACACAGTCTTGGCCACAAGTTGGATGATAGTACCCAAAATAAAGAAGCCATTAGAGCCCATGAGCACCTTCTTACGGCCAATCAAGTTGGCCAACACTCCGCCCAAAATGGCCCCGAGCAATGCCCCGAGTGAGGTGGCTGACGTGATCAACTCTTTTTCGCCCGACGTCAAGAGCTTATTCAGCAAATCCGTGCCCACCTGCACCAACGCCGCCGAAATGTACCCCGTGTCGTAACCGAACATGAAACCTGAGATGGACGACGCTAGCGTGAGCTTGATGACAAAGCTATTGGGCGCAATATTGGACAGAACAATTGTGTGACCTCCTCCAGTAGATAACGACGAGCTCTCCGCATTGACAACCAGTGCATCCATGCCACTTTTCAACCCACCATCCAAGCTACCACCATCCAAACTACCACCAACAAAACTACCTTGATCATTTCCATTGATCAATTTGTCGTTTGATCCGTCGTTTGATCCGTCATTGGATCCATCGCTGGATTGAAGAGTATTTTCGTGGGTTTCATGGGTGGTTTCCTGGACGGTTCCCTGGACGTCTGTATTCAGACTTTTTTTGGGTGCAACTCCTGCCATCAGTAAATCAGTGAGAGAGTTTGATGAGTGAGAATCAGTGATAAGAGTATGAGTGAGAAATTGTGAGAATTAGTGAGAGTGGGTGAGAATTGGTTGTAAAAAATGGGGGGTTGGAAAAGAGCGCACTAGGCCGTTTATATAGACGAGGTTGCGGTGCCTGCACGCGCGGGGAGTTTCGGCGGAATTCTACCGCGCGGGGGCGCTTGGCCAATAGGGGTGCGTGCTTCGCCGAAAGGCGCGCGTTTGCGGCGAACTCGCCGAATAGCCGGACGGCATATAAGCCCCACACCTGAGACATTTTCCTCTTCTTGTCCATTATTCGTAGTTGGGGTGATTCCTGAATGGGGCTGGTGTGCAGTCTGGCTGTTCAATGGAACCAATTGGAATTTCTACCACCCCTATTGAGATCCTGTGGAGATCTGGTGGTCAAACTCAGTGACTTCAAGGCAATTTTCCGTGTATACTATTTTTGGTAAAGGTACTTCCAAATACATAGTTAACTATGAGTTTTAAGTCTAAGATCTGGTGCTTGGAGTATGATGTATATTGGACTTTGGTGTACGGATGTTTTCATTAATTGATGTACGGATGTGCACGGATTATTCAATATACCGATCTGGTGTCTTCGCATGTATCTACACTTGGACCAAGATCAGATAATGTCGATTATGATTGCTCTATGTAACTATTTTCTAGGAGGGTTCCAGGTGATTTTTCTGTTCTTGATGGGCTGCCACTTGAACTTCTTGACCCAGACCGAGAGCAAGTACAACGACGAGAGCACCACGATGGCCTTCAAACCCCACTTCTTTCTCTCATCATGCTCAGGTTCAGCGGCCCAATTCAAGAAGGTGGTTACATCCTTGGCCATCTGCGAGGTGGTGGCAGGAGTACCATCCTCGTACTCCACCAAGTCGTCAAACAACACTCTACCCATGGCAATGGAGCCACCAGGGAAGTATGGGTTGTAGTTGGAGCCAGGAGGCAACAGCACACCAGCAGGAGGCTCATCAGGGTAACCGGTTAACAAGGAGAAGATGTAGTCACATGCACCGTGTCTGGCCTTGACGATCAACGACAAGTCAGGGGGCAAAGCACCCTGGTTGCCTGCTCTGGCAGCCTGTTCGTTGGGGTAAGGGCCCTGCATGTAGTCGGCCAATTTACCAGGTCTCTTTCTAGGGTTACCCTCATCATCAGGCTCATCATCATACTCCAATTCCTCGGCAAATGCCTTGGCCTCGCTGGCCGTGTGGGTAACACCCACCAAGTTTCTCCAGGCAATTCTGTCCAAGGAGTGACATGCGGCACACACCTCACGGTAGACCTGGTAACCTCTTCTAAGGGAGGCGTGGTCAAACGTGGAGAACATGCCGTTGTGGGACCATCCGTAAGCAGGCGGATGCAAACCGTGCTCGGCGGCAGTCATGGCACTGGCAGTCACGGAGTCCTGGTACAACACGTACGAAGCGGACAAACCGGAGGCGGTGGCCAAAGCAGCCACGGCCTTCTTGGCAACAGGGGCGGTTATTCTGCTGCTAAACATGAGCGGCTATGGAATAAACAATGGAACACTGAAAACGGACGATGCGGAGACTTTGGAGGACGCCAAAGAGGAGGAGAAGTTATATGTCTTCCAATGCAAATGACAAAAGAACCAAACGGGTTTTTTTATCGGTACGGTAGTGAACGGGGGATAATGGCGGCGCAGACAGTGAAGTAGCGATGCAAACGGCGTCAGAATCCGAGAGGGTGTGTTTGGAGGGTGTCCGGAGAAGGGCTGCTTTTTTTTTCTAGTGCGCCTGGAGTAGGTGTTTTTCAAGTTATGTCTAAGCGGAAAAGAACCCGCGCCATTGGCTGGCGTGCTTGGGCTGCGCACGCTTTCGCAGTAGAAATCATTACCTCCCAGTGGTTATATGCAGGTCACACTACTCACTATACTCTACACCTACACCTACACCTACACCACACCTATACCTACACCTACAAACTATACCATAATATATTAGAAAATACTACACCATACTATACTATACCATAAACTATACTACTAGACTATATACACTACTACTATGCTATATACACCACTACTAGACTATACACTACTAGGCTGATAGACTATACACTACTACTAGACTATATACACTACTACTAGACTATAGTATTGAAACTACAGTATATTCGGAAAACGATACTGCATAACTATATATGGGAGTGCGTTTGTGGTACAGCAAGATCTGAAACGTGTTTCATAAAATCCCTCAATTCCTGCAATATATAAGAAGTAGTGTCCCCCTCCGCATTTTCGCAACCCTCCTCAAAAATACTCTACTAAAGCAGCTGTGGCCGTTGATACAGTCATCCTTCTCAAAAATACTCTATTGAAGCAGCTGTGGTCGTTGATACAGTTATGATTATGATATATTGATACTAATTTTTTTGTACTGTATTTGTGATAGATTCAGTTCCCAATCTCTTACTTATTATGGTTAGAAGTTGTTATTTTCCACAGATATTTTGAAGTCTCCAGAACATTGAAATTCTGGTACTATGTACTCCTACTACTGTGTGATTTACTCCTACTATTGTGTGATGTACTCCTAGTACTGTGTGATTTACTCCTACTATTGTGTGATTTACTCCTACTATTGTGTGATTTACTCCTACTACTGTGTGATATACTTTAACATTACTATATGGTGTACTAATCAATCACTCAATATTTACTATGCTATCATACACTGTGTTAGATCCACCATAGGGAGTGCTCTACCTATTGAGGTATTTAAGCCTACGCTGTTTAAACCTAACAATGACCATTCCACTGTGCCATACCTCCACCATCATTGCACGATACCAGGAGGATTGTGATAAACCCGAGGTACCAGGAGGAATGTGGAGAGGTTTGCCCTTTTGCACCTAGAAACACCCGTTAACTAGGAGACGCCATTGTCAAATACCTAAATAGCTCAGATTCCTCTTTCTAGGGAATCATCAGCAAAAAAAAAATACATTAAACAGAGTACCTGACGTCACAACAAGAACCTAACACACTGTGCTACTATATAGTGTTAAATTCTTGTTGAACGTTAAGTATTAAGTTATGTATTTTGTTCGTTGATGGTTCGTGAGGAATTAGTGCGGTTTATATAACAATTGAAGAGAAATGTGGCATCGAAAAACTCCTTACCAAAACAAAATGGTGATGATTTTTCTGATATATTCGAAAAAAGGTCATAATTATCGATGGATCTTCGAAAAAAGGTCATCATTATCGATTGATCTTCGAAAAAAGGTCATAATTATCGATGGATCTTCGAAAAAAGGCCATCATTATCAATGGTCGAATACAGTGAAATGACGTTTGCAATGGCCATTGAAACAATCGGACTGAGAGGCTTCATAATACCTTCAAAGGCAGGACTTTGCCTACACTCTAACAATAAGTTAAGTATAGGTAAAGAGAAGTTTAAGTGTTATGTTCTTTATAACGTATATTGCCTAAAACTTGTATTCGTTGATGGTTCCTCAAGAGAGGAACCGAGGTGGCTTATATAACTTTGAGAGAAACGTGTTACCGGAAAACTCTCCACTAGAACACAATGGTACGGCTTGTTCTAGAATATTCGAAAGAAGACCGCCGATGCCCGAAATGCCGAGACGGCCGAACGCCTCGATACGGCGTTTGCCGTGGCAAATGTTGGGATCAGACATCGTAGGTTTCATAATGTCCCTATAGGTAGTGCCCTACCTATGGTGGATCTAACATACTGCTATAGTATACCATACTAGACGAGACTGTATACTGTATAAGTATAAGTATAAGTATAGGTACTACCTTGAGTACTAGTATAAGTACTGCTATAGTATATTAGTGTTTTTCTTCTACCTAGTACTCTCTTAGTATTAGTACTAATTATATCCAACTCTTCTCTCTAGTACTATTCTCTTAGTATCAGTACTAATTATGTCTAACACTCTCTCTAGTACTATTCTCTAGTATCAGTACTAATTATGTCTAACACACTCTCTAGTAGTATTCTCTTAGTATCAGTACCAGTCTCTAGTCTATTCTAGTCTCTGTTGAGTACTGGTCTTCTCTATAGTCCAATAATCATCGTATCTAGATGCTCTGCAAGGCTTGCTTGATGTCTTCCAACAAGTCTTCGGTCTCCTCAATACCCACGGATACTCTGATCAAATCGTCGTAAACACCGTTGGCCTCTCTCTCAGCCTTGGGGATACCTCCGTGCGTCATGATGGCTGGCACCTCGATCAAAGACTCGATTCCGCCCAAAGACTCGGCCAACGTAAACAACTTGGTGGAAGAAGTGAACTTGGCTGCTGCCTCAGCTCCGCCCTTGATTCTGAACGAGATCATGCCTCCTCCCAATCCGTTTCTGTGTTGCTTGAGCACCACGTCGTGGTTAGGATGCGACTTGAGCCCGGGGTAGTTGACACTGACAATGGAGTCGTGGCTGTTCAAGTACTCGGCAATTTCTTGCGCACTGGAAGACGCCTGTTTCACCCGCAAGTGCAAGGTCTTCAAGCCTCTGTGGGCCAACCACGAGTCAAATGGAGAAGGCACTGAGCCAATGGCATTCTGCAAGTACCGGAATTTCTCGTGCAATTCATCCAGGTTGGTGGCCAACACTCCACCCACCACGTCCGAGTGGCCGTTAATGTACTTGGTAATGGAGTGGATCACCACATCGGCTCCGTGAACCAATGGGTTGGAGATGTATGGCGACAAGAAGGTGTTGTCCACCACTACAAAGGCCTTGCCATTGTGTTTCTCGTTGTGAGCCTTGACAATACTGGCCACCTCCGAGATGTCCGTCACCGATAACGTGGGGTTGGAGGGAGTCTCCAACCAGACCAAGGCAGTTTCTGCACGCAAAGTTCCAGCCAAGTCCTTGGCCAAGTCGCCCACAAACGAAACCTCTACACCATGTGCATTGGCAACCTTGGTGAAGTATCTGTGAGTACCACCATAAACATCACCACCAGACACCACGTGGGAACCGATGGGCAAGGATTGGAGAATCAAGGCGGTGGTTGCAGAACCCGAAGCCAAGGCTGCAGCATACTTGGCTTGTTCCAAAGTGGCCACGGCTTGCTCGAAGTTATCTCTGTTAGGGTTGGCGGACCGGGAGTACTCGTAGATGCCCAAGGGCTTGGAAGGCTCGCTCTGAGCAAAGGTGGTAGAGAGCGAGATGGGCTCAATGACTGCACCGGTCACGGGGTCCACGGGGGCTCCTGCGTGGATAGCGTTGGTTCCGAACCCGTATTGCTTCGACATTCTGATATAAAAAGATTTTGGGGATTGGGGGGAGAAGGGGGAGAAATTGGCGAGGGAAGAAATTGGGGCAGGCCAGGTTTTATGTGGAAAAAGCCTGCAAAAAACGCCACACCTGGCCTAGTGCCGCACCAACTCGCAGTGCCTTCCATGCACTACTAAGCGAATTACTAATGCACCGCCTTTACCAACCACCACACTCAAAGGATCCCTCTAACATACCATCACTGTCAGACAAAGGACCAATTAAGATCTTCATAGATCATAATGGACTGTACACTAGTAAATACTAATCCATCCCACTCTTTTTGATTTTTTTTTCTTCCCTATTTTTTTTTTTTTTTTTTTTTGGAGTCTTTTCGACGCATGAGGCTTCTCGATGCTCCGAGGATTCGGGGTTAGAACTGCAACACTTGACCATTTAGAATATCAAGGTATGAGAAATTTAAACCATATGATCTGAAACAAAAGTGTAACAGAAACGAACCAGTATGAAGCGATGTCACGTGACATGAAACAATGTGAAACAATAAAAGCAACGGGACATCTCACGTGACCCACTTTTGATCTTCTCAATGAGCTCTTGACGAGACCAAGGTTTATGCTGGTAAAGACCAACACAAATATTCGCCAATATTATGTAATCTTAAAAAGACTCATTTTTAAGCCCATATTTCAAATAGATAGTACCCACATTCTCAGGCTAATATTAGGACAGGTTCGGTTGGGGCCCTGGCTTAATAAACTGGTTGTGAGCCCTGTGTTATTAAAGGGTTGTGAGCCCTGTATTCGATTGTAGAATGGTGGTCCGACCAAAGGATAGTAGGAAGAACTACTAGTAATGATAGTAGTAAAGTTGTATAGTCCGTAGTAGTACTAGTAGTAGGGTATTAGTATAGTTAGTAGTAGTGTGGTAGTAGTCTAATAGTCCAATGTTTAACAACTTAAAAGGCTTGAATACCTGAAGTCTAGAACCCTAAAACTTTCGAGTTTCAGATTAGCAGCACCTGCGAAACTAGCACTTATTTTCGGCAAAAAGTGCCTGAAATTAAACGTCCTAATCTTTTCATGGTCTGGTAGATTATAGTTGTTCTTTGAACCAAAGTACCATTAGGGGAGACCCTAGCATCAGTAAAGTTATCAGGGGCCAACAGGAGTCGCTCATATTAAACCACGATGAAAACCATCATATAAACCACCACATTAATCACCACATCCATCCTAAGTATTAGCACTAGTAAACCACTATGCACAAGCTCAACGACCCAATTGTTTACAGAACACCCACCATAAATCCTCTAATCCATACACAAGACGTTGTATATAACAGACTGATAGACTCTAGTGACACCTAAACGATAAGTCCACCTTACAAAACCAAGTCACACTTCAATTATTCTTTACGTACTCTCTTGGTACACAGGATGATTTTCCACCATAGTCATGAAAATGACAGTTTAGAAAGGTATAAATTTCTATTGGTGAGAGAAAAACGTTTCGAGGGGAAAGGGCTCTATTTATATCCTTTGTTCGCAACGGCCCCTCATTCGCCACCACTCTCTGATTTACAGCCATCCGCACCGCAACATATAAGAACAGAGACCCCCACCATTTAAACCATTTTTTAAACCACTCTTCAGACCATTTTTCAGAGCGGTAATTACATACCATCATGATATAGACACAAAACGTAAATTTTTAGAGTGCATGAAATGTATCTGGAGATATGATTGGTTTCTTCCTATTGGTTTCTTCCTATTGGTTTCTTCCTATTGGTTTCTTCCTATTGGTTTCTTCTTATTGGTGGACCCGGGAATACTTAGCTATGCTTTGATGATGAATTGATGAATTGTTGAATTGATGAATTGTTGAATTGATGAATTGTTGAATTGATGAATTGTTGAATTGATGAATTGTTGAATTGATGAATTGATACTGATTGTCCTTGATACTGGGATCTTTTTGGAGGGTTTGGAGGTGTAATTCGCGGCCACAATTGACAACCAGAGGACAGGATAAAAGGAACAAATAATAGTGAATATGAATATGGTGAAATTGTCATTAACGAAGTGAAATTAACTACCAGGGAGGGAGTATCAATCTTGGAATTTTTGTTGTTGAATTTCATGGAGTACCATATATTAGTACTGATATCTATGCAAGGATTGAAAACGACATCCTACCAGTTGCAGATATCCACATCCCATCACTACAGAAGATCCAATGAACAAAACAATTGAATCACAAATAATATGGAAAATTCATCAATGAGTGAAGCCATAATGAAAGGAGCCAATAATGCAGCATATGATGCAGTGTTGACATAGAGTTGGTAGTGTGAAGGTTTATGTGGTGGAGTTGATGTTGACGTTGATGTGGTGATGGATAAGGAGGGAGCCGCGCTGAGGTGTGGAGCCGAGGAGATATCGAATAAAGGGGTTGAAAGCGGGCCGCAGAAACGAGCGGCGCAAAAGAGGCTGAGCCTTGCGTGAGCCCAAGTTCCGGGAAGGTGCGGAATCCCATCCCGCCCCAGGAGTCCTGTTCAATCTCCTATCTTCAATCTGTCCTCCTGCCAATCTCCAATACGAAATTTGTCCAATTTGCAATGTCTCACATACATATACGCTGAGTCTGTCCAATCCTACGAATACACTGACTCTGTCAAATTTGTCAATTCTGTCAGTTCTGTCTGATATCCTACAATTCCTTTGGGGGTGCGTGGCAGTGCTAAAATGGGCAATTCTTATTCATTTTTTATTGATTCATAGATTTGTTCTAATTCATTGTGGATCTCTATCTGATTATCATTTATTGCTGGACGCGACGCTAAGAGCGATTATATTGAAGACAGTCGCAGTGCAGAGCCTGCCGAGATACCCACAATCATACACTCACACAATCATACCATGACATACAATACAAAACAATCATAGTGCTATTATAGTGCTATAATTATGTGGTTATGATTATACGGCTATAACTATGACTATGACGAGGGACAATGACATCAGGGAGGCGTGAAGGCGCCTGGAAGACGGTTGCAACCATTGATGCGGGCCCCAGGCGTGTTCTGCCTTGCTCATGCGGCTCCTCCATCAATTACGGGTGGCCGCGAGGCACCATGCGGAATGCTTGGCACTGGCCAGTCGCCTTCGCGGCAGCACAGCTTGAGCTCTGCGAAACCAAGTGAAACGAAGCCAAGCATTTTACCGTAGTTTGGTCAACAGATTGAAACTGAAACAAAACAGAAACAGAATTGCTGGAATACTGGAATAGGAAGTGAAACAGAATTGCATGGGTGAAACAAGCGCAATTAACAAATGACAAATTGAATCATTTCTTGTACAAGACAGGAGATACTTTGGCCATGGGACTGGGATCCTACCAATTGCAAACTATGGGTATTCGATGATATCATGAGGGTGAAGGTACCCATAGCAACCAGTCCAGTTTTAGTCTAGTATCAGGGATTATGATGCTATACTATGGTACAGTGACTCTGTTGTGGTACTATATTGTGGTACTATGTTATGGTACTACATTATGGTACTGACTGTATGGTACTTACTATGGTACTGTATTTTGGTTCTGACTTTATAGGGCAGGCACCTCAAAATGCAACACTGTGTGGTACTTAACCTGCCCATGTGATTGACTGTGACTGACTATGAGTGGTATTGTGGTGAAGTGGCGTCATGGCATGTGGCTGAATACGCATTGTTATCAAGAAACATTGAGGCGATACAATAGAAACAATAAGGCACAATAAGGGACAATAAAGGAAAGGCAGATACGATAACTTGAGCCAACGGTTTCGAGCAAGTCAATCGCAAAATTCAGTTGCTCCTATTTAAACTTCCAGCGACTCAGTATTGTGGCTCTGACTTCTAAGCCCCGCACCGCAGCCCATAATCTGGGACAGATAGGCATAGACAGAGCAGGACAGAAGATTTACAGGACAGAAAACGAATGGAAAGGACAGCGACATGACAGAAGACAGAAATATACCGAGGATAAACTTACCGAGGATGAACGTACCGAGGATGGAAAACAAAAAGACAGGGGCTGTGGACTACGGCTTGACAGCAATGCCCAGATGACGTAAGTCCCATTGTGACAGACAGACAGATATACAGATATACAGAAGAACAAAAGGACGGGGCTGAGGAGTGCATTTCAGGGGCTGGCGTCACGTGGTCACATCATCATTTGGAGCTGGTCATGTATCGGCTTGGTTAGGCTTGGTTAAGCTTGCATTGGCTTCGGGGGCCGCGGAGGGTGCGATGTGACCAGCCAATGATCTCATGTGCGCCATTAATCGCCTTTCGTACAATTTAAGCTTCATGCATGGTGCAGGCCGCTATGCACGCTGCGCGCTCCAGCACTGCGCAAGTGAGATGCGAATGAATGGCGGCGGAGTTATGCCCAAACCATCCGTCACCTGGTTATTGTTTGCTGAGTTCTGCTGACAGCTCGACCTGCAACCACCGCTCCAAGGCCAAACAAACAGAGTCGAACAGACCTGAAACATATACTGCTGCAACGAGCACAAACACAAAACCAAATAGAACACAAAACCAATTCTACATCCACAAAACCAATTCTATATAAATCTCTTACTTGGCCTCTCTTGTTTCCATGAAAAAGGGGGGCATTGATTGATGTCTGATTCGTTGTTTCTTGTTCTCCTCTGACCGGAGCAAGCGTGGCCTCCCCTAAGTGCGCCCCCTAAGTGCGCCCGCTAAGGACGGAATAAGTCCGCCAAAGCCATTTTTTCCCACTCCGCCAAACCTCCCGAAAGCCTGGCCGCAAATCGTAAAACGTGGGGTCCCGTTTGGGCTTAACCCCTTGAAATGGCGAAATGGTCAAATGGCCAAATGGCCAAAATGTCTTGGCCTCTTCCTTTTTTTTTCCCTCAACGCACTTTATTATTGCGAGGGCTCAGTTCGGAGCCACTCTGATTGCGGTCCCGCGTCGCGGTTGCAAACGAGGCTGTGTTGATCTGCAAGGCGGAAAAAAAAAATTGGTTATCGATTTATCATTCCCCATCCGAAAAAGGGAAAAGCTTTATATACGGGGTATTCCAGCTGCATCTCTTGCACCAATTTTCGCTCTCCAAATTCCGTTCCATTCTTGGTTGCTTCTGTTCCGGTGTCTCTTCTGTCCGGTGTCTTTATTGTCCAGTGTCTTGCATTGATCAACCAAACAACCAAAAATTTAACCAACCAAAAAAAACATACCCGAACGGCCCGACTTCCTTGCCTAAAATTTATTTCTTGCCTACTATTTTGAAGCCACGAAATTTTTCAGGCCTAGAAACCCTTTAGCCTAAGTCAGGCATTATTTATTCCCAAGTCAGTTTCTTGGCTCTTCCTTCCAACTATGTCTTTGGCAGTGCCCCGGGACGATGCCTCGGCCACGTCCGACTCGCCCCTCCAGCCGTCGACGTTCGAATACACTCCGGAGGAACTTACCACGCTCCATGACCCCAAATCACTAAGAAGCTTAAAGCATTTTGGAGGCTTGGACAAGTTGGCCGCAGGACTCCAGTCCGATACGAGCCTTGGCTTGAACGACTGGGACCACAACGAGAGGATGGCCAAATACGGCAAGAACCAGCTCCCCTCCAAGAACGCAAAGTCGTTTTTCATGCTCTGCTACGAGGCCATGAAGGATAAAGTCTTGATTTTGTTAACTGTGGCTGCTGTGGTGTCGTTGGCTTTGGGTCTTTACGAGACCTTTGGCCAGGAAACCATGTATGACGACGAGCACCAGCCCATGCCCAAGGTGGATTGGGTGGAGGGTGTGGCCATCATTATCGCTGTGGTGATTGTGGTGGTGGTAGGTGCAGCCAACGATTACCAGAAGGAGAGGCAGTTTGCCAAACTCAACTCCAAGAAGGAGGACCGTGAAGTGATTGTTTTGAGAAATGGAACCAGACAAATGGTATCCATCTACGGGTTGCTTGTGGGTGATATCATTTCGCTAGAAACTGGAGATGTGGTGCCTGCTGATTCGGTAATGATCTCTGGCGATGTGGAGTGTGACGAATCTGCACTTACGGGAGAATCCAATACGATCAAAAAGAAACCGGCCAAGGAGGCGTTGGAGTTTTTCGATGAGAATGCTACCGACGGTCAAGACCTTGGCTCTCCAAATACAAAGTTCAAGGACCCTTTTCTTATCTCCGGTGCAAAGATTCTTGCAGGTGCCTCCACGGCTCTTGTTACCGCGGTAGGAGTCAACTCCATACATGGAAGAACCATGCAGTCGTTGGACCAGGAAGCAGAGGTTACGCCGTTACAGGCTCGTTTGGACAACTTGGCCGAAGGTATTTCCAAGTACGGTTTCTTGGCTGCTCTTGTTCTTTTTGTTGTGTTGTTCATCCGGTTCTGTGTGAATATTGCACCGGGTGGTGCTCTTAGCGATAGTCTTTCTGCCGAAAAGGGAAAGAACTTTGTGGATATTCTCATTGTGGCCGTGACCATTGTGGTAGTCGCGGTTCCCGAGGGTCTACCCTTGGCCGTGACGTTGGCTTTGGCGTTTGCCACGACCAGAATGGCCCAGAACGGAAACTTGGTGCGTGTGTTGCGGTCTTGTGAGATCATGGGTGGAGCCACGGCAATTTGCTCGGACAAAACGGGAACCCTTACAGAGAATAGGATGCGCATTGTTCGTGGTTACATCAACGACAAGCTCACGTTTGACGATAGTGCCAATTCTACCACGGTAAAGTCGGTGGACTTTGTGGCCCTGGTGCCCCAAAAGCTCAGGGTGTTCATTTGCTCCAATATTACCATCAACTCTACGGCCTTTCAAAACGCTGACTACGACGAAGAAACCGACAAGAAGGCCACAGCCAAGCCCAAGCAACGGTCTGTATTCTATCATCTCTTCCACAGCCAGAGCCAGCCCTCTTTCCAGGAAAGACAAGAGCCATATTTGGGCAACAAGACCGAGTCGTCGTTATTGATACTTGCCCAGCAAGCATTCAACCAATTTGACGAACAGTCGTTGGCCGAACAACGGTTGAGTGCCAAGCCCAACATCGTGCAGGTGATTACCTTTGAGAGTTCTAGGAAATGGGCCGGTGTGGTCATGAAGATAGAGAACGGGTTCCGTCTTTATACCAAGGGAGCAGCCGAAATCATCTTCAGACACTGTGCTTACCAACAGAACGACCAGGACGCTGCGTTCAAGATGGAGCGGTCGGACCGAGAGCTGGTTCTCGAGAAGATTGACGAGTACGCTAACGATGCCTTGCGTGCTATCATGTTGGCACACAAGGACTTTGTTGGTATCAGTAGTTGGCCTCCTGCAGAGATGGCCGATGCCCAGAACCCTAGCCAGGCAGATCCTGCCAAGTTGATCAATGTCTCTGCATCTTCCCATGAATCCGATACAAATCTCACCATGGACCTTTTGGTGGGAATCCAAGATCCTCTTAAGGAAGGTGTTCCTGAAGCCGTGATGCAATGTAAGATTGCAGGAGTAACAGTCAGAATGGTGACTGGAGACAACCTCACCACAGCCAAAGCCATTTCCAGAGGGTGCAACATTCTTACACCTGAAGACTCGTCCAACGAGTACGCATACATGGAGGGCCCCGAGTTCCGCAAGTTGCTGCCTGAAAAGAGAACAGCCATTGCTCCACAACTTAAGGTGTTGGCCAGATCTTCCCCAGAAGACAAACGTATTCTTGTGGATACGCTACGCAAGTCGGGAGAAGTGGTGGCAGTGACAGGAGACGGTACCAACGATGCACCAGCATTGAAGTTGGCCGATGTGGGATTCTCCATGGGTATCAGCGGAACCGAGGTGGCCAGAGAGGCCTCGGATATTATTTTGATGACCGACGACTTTACGGACATTGTGCAGGCCATCAAGTGGGGCCGGACAGTCGCTGAGTCCATCAAGAAATTCATCCAGTTCCAGTTGACCGTCAACATCACCGCGTGTGTGCTTACATTCGTGTCAGCTGTGGCCTCTACTGAGGGCCACTCGGTGTTGACGGCCGTGCAGTTGTTGTGGGTCAATTTGATCATGGACACATTGGCCGCATTGGCCTTGGCCACCGACAAACCAGACGATGCTCTTTTGAAGCGCAAACCCGCTGGCCGGACTCAGCCCTTGATCAGTGTATCGATGTGGAAGATGATCTTGGGCCAATCTACCATGCAGTTGATCATCACGTTCGTGCTTCACTTTGCAGGCAAGCAGATCTTCTTTGGAAGCGGGCCCATCGACAACCACCAGGAAAAGCAATTGGGAGCCATGACCTTCAACACGTTTGTGTGGCTTCAGTTCTGGAAGTTGTTCGTGACGCGTAAGTTGGATGAGTGTGCGGATGTCCGTACGATCCGGGGCCGTATCAACGCCGAGAACTTGAACTTCTTCTCGCACTTGTTCCGCAACTGGTACTTTGTATCTATTGCAGCTCTCATTGGAGCCATGCAAGTGTTGCTCATGTTTGTGGGAGGAGCAGCGTTCACGGTGGCTCGGCAAACGCCTGCCATGTGGGGTACAGCTATCATTGGAGGCATGCTCTCGCTCCCGGTGGGCATGGTGATCCGGATCATTCCCAACTGGTGGGTATCGACGTACTTTCCTACGCGAGCTTTCAACACGTTCATCTACTACGTTGGGTTCTCGTGGTTACGCAAGAAGAACAGAGACCTGCGGGCCGCCGACGCGGAGAAGGCCGTGGACTCTTCCACCGACTCCACCGTTCACGACAAGGTGTAGTCATGTGTATATATCGAATGTAGTATAGAGTAATAGTACGAATGAGAGTGAAGTGAATAGTAGAACAGTTAGACAGATCAATGTACACTATTAAAGAGTATTCATACAACTACTTATACTACTCATACAACTACTCATTACTCATTACTCATTACTCATTACTCATTACTCATTACTCATTACTCATTACTCATTACTCATACAACTACTCATACAACTACTCATATAACTACTATATAGAAGGTATACTCATATACCTGATATACTCAGTGAGGTATTTCTCGTATGGAATGAATACAGTACTTATTTGGTTTATCACGTATACTGTGGTAGTCATATACGGCTAAAGTACTTGTTTAAGTCTGTATACTTTTGCTATGGAGATAGAGACTATTTGACTACCAATAAATGGTGCATAGTACTTAGTACTTAGTATAGTACTTAGTGTTAGATTCTTGTAAGCACTTAAATGACCTAATCGAAACTATATTGATGATTCGGGTAGAAGAATCGGTCTCCTTTAAGTAGTCTACCCCGGAAGGTAGCCGAAGGGGTGTAGTGACGGTGAATAGAGAAGGGGCGTAGTAACGAACAACCAGAAAGGGAGTAGTAGTAATAGTAGTAGTAGTAGTAGTAGTAGTAGTGGAAGCATTATTAGTCGTAGTATTAGTAAGAGTAGTGGAAACATTATTAGTCGTAGTATTAGTAAGAGTAGTAGTAGTAAGAGTAGTAGTAGTGGAAGTAGCAGTGGTAGGTAAGTGCTTCCAGTACCCAATGAGAACGGTGAGCCAAAGAGGAGGGCGTAGTAGCATCGGGTCCCTATTAACTGGCACGTGAGCTCAATGCCTAGATGGGTTGTATTCCACATATCTTGGATCTAACACTCAGTATAGTACTTGGTATAGTACTTATGTACTTATCTGCTTATAGTACTTGATGTTATATTCCGGTTTACGTCAGGTACTCTGGTTACTATGTTCATTCGCCGATGATTCCTCCTAGAGATCCGAGGTACTTAAATACTTTTAGAGGAGATGGCGTGCGACTTAACATGAGAACAATAGCGATGAACGCCGTCCCAATATCGCCGTCTTGAAATGGCCATTGTTAGGCATTGTTAGGATTAGACAGTGTAGGCTCAAAATACCTCAATAGATAGGGTACTGTCTATGGTGGATCTAACAGTATAGTACTTATGGAACTTACGGTATAATGGTAGTGGTGGTGGTAGTAGTCAGTGTAGTAGTGGTCAGTGTAGTAGTGGTCAGTGTAGTAGTGGTCAGTGTAGTAGTGGTCAGTGTAGTAGTGGTGTAGTAATAGTAGTGGTGTAGTACTAGTAGTAGTACTAGTAGTAGCAGTAATAGTAGTGATAATGGTCAGTGTAGTAGTACTAGGAGTAGTGTAGTACTAGTAGTAGAAATATTAGTGATAGTAGTCAGTGTAGTAGTACTAGTAGTAGTGTAGTAGTACTAGTAGTAGTGTAGTAGTACTAGTAGTAGTGTAGTAGTACTAGTAGTTTAAGTGACCTACATGATACCTGCTTCAAGGTAGACTATTAATTGGAACCTAAGCCCAGGTTTCAAAAGTCATGGTTTAAAAAGTTATCAAACCCAAATTCTAGGGTATAGTATCAATAGAATGGCTACCATACTGGGAACTACATCATCAAGGTGTAGGAAGAGTTATCTCACCATACTTGAAGGAACTCTTGATTAATAATATAAAGTCAGCTTCCATTATACACAACTACATTTTTAGTAGTTCAAAAGGTTTTAAATAATCGGTGACGTAGTAGTGGTAGTACTGTAATAGTAGTAGTGTAGTAGTACTAGGAGTAGTGTAGTAGTACTAGTAGTGTAGTAATACTAGTAGTGTAGTAGTACTAATAGTAGTAGTGTAGTACTAATAAAAGTACTAGTAGTAGTCGTTGTAGTAGTAGTAGTAGTAGTAGTAATATTCGTTGTAGTAGTACTAGTAGTGTAGTAGTACTAGTAGTGTAGTAGTACTAGTAGTGTAGTAGTACTAGTAGTGTAGTAGTACTAGTAGTGTAGCAGTACTAGTAGTGTAGTAGTACTAGTAGTGTAGTAGTACTAATAGTAGTAGTGTAGTAGTACTAGTAGTACTAGTAGTGTAGTATTACTAATAGTAGTAGTGTGATTACTTTAAAAAGCTGGTCACTTGGATAATTTCGGGTTTATTTGTACTCTAATATTCTTTTGGTGATGTACTCTTTAGTGCTCAAAATGTTTTGGTGCACCATACAGTTGAGAAGCGGTGGATGACAGAATTTTGCTTGCTCGTACTTGATCATTTTACATTCAAAGGTTTGGGAGCGTCAGTATCATGTACTAAAAGATCCGAGGACTCCTGGAATTTAGTAATACTTATGGAATTTAGTAGTGCTTATAGAATTTAGTAGTACTTATAGAATTTAGTAGTACTTATAGTGTTGGATTCTTGAATACGTCTAATACTTGGAGTTATGTTCATTCGTTGATGGATTCCCAATAAGTGGGAATCCTTGTGATTATATAGCGAACCGGTGAATACCGGGGAAGTGAAGCAAGACGCTTAAACACCATGTCACGAGTTAATGTGAATGGATGATTCCAAGTCACGAGTTATGGTGACTGGATGATTCCAAGTCACGAGTTATGGTGACTGGATGAGTCATTGGCATTCATACGTTCAAAGATACCTCTATGAGTAGTGTGTCTACCCATGGTAGGTCTAACATATACTACTTAGTATAGTACTTAGATACTACTTAGTATAGTACTTAGATACTACTTAGTATAGTACTTAGATACTACTTAGTATAGTACTTAGATACTACTTAGTATAGTACTTAGATACTACTTAGTATAGTACTTAGATACTACTTAGTATAGTACTTAGATACTACTTAGTATAGTACTTAGATACTACTTAGTATAGTACTTAGATACTACTTAGTATAGTACTTAGATACTACTTAGTATAGTACTTAGATACTACTTAGTATAGTACTTAGATACTACTTAGTATAGTACTTAGATACTACTTAGTATAGTACTTAGATACTACTTAGTATAGTACTTAGATACTACTTAGTATAGTACTTAGATACTACTTAGTATAGTACTTAGATACTACTTAGTATAGTACTTAGATACTACTTAGTATAGTACTTAGATACTACTTAGTATAGTACTTAGATACTACTTAGTATAGTACTTAGATACTACTTAGTATAGTACTTAGATACTACTTAGTATAGTACTTAGATACTACTTAGTATAGTACTTAGATACTACTTAGTATAGTACTTAGATACTACTTAGTATAGTACTTAGATACTACTTAGTATAGTACTTAGATACTACTTAGTATAGTACTTAGATACTACTTAGTATAGTACTTAGATACTACTTAGTATAGTACTTAGATACTACTTAGATACTACTTAGTATAGTACTTAGTATAGTATTATTAGTATGTGGCTTCATAATATATGGTCTATGAATATGGCTAATGAATATGGGCTATGTTAAACCTTGGTATATGAAATAACTCAACATGATAGGTATAAATTACATAAGCATTCTAGTAACTAGTGATTAATGACAATGAATAGTGACTAATGACAATGACTAGTGACTAATGACAATGACTAGTGACTAATGACAATGAAGTGACTGATGAGAATGAAGTGACTGATGAGAATGAATGGTAACTGATGACTATGAATAGTGACTTTTGACTAGTGATATATACGATATAATGGGAGGGATAGCATGAATATACTTGTAGAACTGTCTTTGTTTTATTTCTTTTAGAAATCTTATTGGTCCACCATGTCTAAGAATGTACCTTATATTGGTCTTTCAATCAACCTACTAGTCTATCAGTTCTCTTCGTCTTTATCTACCTTATTCTAATCTGCGTATGTCTATCTACTGGTGTATCTACTAGTGTAGTATGTATAGAGTATAGACTGGGATAAAGTGTAGAGAACAGATTAGGTAGAATTTCGTGTATTAACAGTACGGTATAGACTACTGTAACGTAGTATAACCTAGTATAACCTAGTATAGTATAGCTTAGTATGGATAAACTATAGACTATAGACAATAGGCTGGTTCAAATTAGTACAATGTAGTATAACTTAGTGTAATGGGGTATGGAGTAGTATGGTTGCTTTAATCTATGACATTCTATAGTCGCTTCATGCTCGAGAATTACTAGTACTATAAAATACAGCTTTAGTACAGAGTAGAATTAGTAGTAGTGAGCAGTAGTAGTGGATACAGTTCATAATCTTAAAGCTAGTAGTATTGTCAGATCCACCATATGTAGTGATTTACCTATGGAGGTATTATGAAGTCTCTCTACCCGATCCTAACAAGTACTACGGCATTTAGCAGTGCTCGTAACCAATTCGTAACCAATTCGTAACCAATTCGTAAAAATTCTTTTCGCTTCGGTGACACTTTTCAAGGTAAAGAGTGGTCCGTTCGAAAGAGTCACATTGGGAAGAAGTTTGAGTTATGAGTTCCGTGGGAATCTCCTTCAAAATAGACATCATAGTAGTAGTAGTACTGCTTACACTTCGCTAGAGTACTAGTACTACTACTAGTACTACTACAATACTACTACAATACTATAATATAGTATGCTCCTAATACACTTCGCTGGCCATTGCAAATAATGAGCTGTCTGCAAAGATTCCAGAACAATTCCCACTATTGTTCTGGTGAAGAGTTTTTCAATGACACCTTTCTCTTCAATTGTTATATAAATCGCACTGGATCCTCTTTCTGAGGAGCCCTCAACGAACAAAAAAGATAACTTAATACATAACGTTCAACAAGAATCTAACAAGTACCTAGTACTCTGATATTCTTTTTGGTATACTACTAATACCCACTAGTCTGTAGTCTATGGTATAGTCTATGGTAAGTCTATGGTATATATACTACATGACTTACTACAGGACTTACTACAGGACTTACTACATGACTTACTACATGACTTTTTAAAAGTATACTGTTGAGAGTTGTGGTATACACTCCCATAAGCTGGAACAGTTATCAAGTTGTTTTCCAACAACTCCTTTAATTGTAGAACTTCAGTAATCATCTATGTTGCTTGTATTCTTATCAGTATCTAAATACGCTAGTAGATGTTTGACTTCTTGTCCCCATTGATTCGATGATCTCCTAAAAGAATAAGAATATTCACATCCATTCTTATATGCTCCATCTCTCTTCGTCATCAAACTCTTACCGACGTTGTCTTCTCCTAAGACAATGACCAGAGTTAGACGAACGCTAGACGAGGGCTAGAGAGCCCAGAGAGGTTTAGCTCCTACTGCGCCTCTCTTCAACGACTTCTTACAGGTATATACTACATGACATACTAAAGGTATACACTAAATCACTTACTAAAGGTATACACTAAATCACTTACTAAAGGTATATACTACATGACTTACTAAATGTATATACTACTTGACTTACTAAATGTATATACTACATGATATACTAAAGGTATATACTACATGACTTACTAAAGGTATACACTACATGACTTACTAAAGGTATACAATACATGACATACGGAATAGACAGTCTAGTAATACTACAGGATAATGTTGTGGAATGGTGGTAACACATACTAAAAGTATAGTAAGGAGTATACAGTAAGGTAATACAAAGTAGTATTCAAGAGATACTCCATTATCTGTTATTTTATTTCCGGGTGAATATGAGCTTTGAGAGCTTATATGGTGGTATAGAGGATAATAAGTGAGCATTGGTTTGACAAAATTTATAATCAATCATATAGTCAATCATAAAGTCAATCATAAAGTCAATCATAAAGTCAATATGACCAAGGCATGGAGAAACTTGACCGTCCACTCCATGTATGGGAACCGGAGGACCACATTATTACATACTACTAAATACTACTAAACCTTCCAAAAGATATTAAACCCTCCAAAAACTAGACCTCCAAAAACCTATACCCCAAAAACCTATACCCCCCAAAAACTAGACCTCCAAAAACCTATACCCCCAAAAGCTACTGAACACTGCTAAAACTACTAACAAGCTATAATATACCTTTTTTCTAATAACTTGATTAGACAGAATAATGGCTAAGAATGCTACTCATGTCAAACATGCTCTGAGCTCGTGTTGAAGGAAAATGGAGGCCATAGTTTACTAGTCTACTTGTAGAAACATTACGGAGAGAATGTACGACCCGTAACATCGCTGGGATGTCAATTATCATGGAAGAACCTTGGTAGACTGATCCTGTATCTTATGGTGAACCTTGTAGTTCTAGACTATAATACAGTTCTGCTTCTATAGCCCTATATTGATCTTTTCTTCTGTACATTTCTTAATTATGACTATATTCTATACCTCTATTTGACTCATTTGAGGTTACTTGGGATTGCTGGCTTTCTGGGTTAAGTAATTGGTGACACCCTCGGAATGGTCACGTGACTATTCATAGCCTTTCTGTATCTGCCCACATATTCAACCCTAGAGGTTGCCATGAACATATATTCACCTTGTACCCGCAAAAAATGCATACCTCAAAGAAAATATCAAAAAATTGTTTTGGCAGACACGATGAAATGACCTAAGTCAATAGGTCGGAACTGGATATAAGCCCCGGAACTGTGTGGGTACTGCACTTAAGCCCCGGAAACTGTCCTACAGTCACGTCACGTGACAATGCCATCCCACCACCATCTTTAGTCAACTAAAGTCTACAAGATCCTTCAAAATAACTATAGCTTGCCACATAGAGCATTATTATATATCGTCTAGACGCAGGATGAACTTAGAGTAGGCCGGTCCAAACCGAGAAAAAGGCTGGAACATCGGTACCCAGGATTTGAGTTCGGCCACCGTGGCCAAAACGTCTTCCTTGGATTCGTCCAGCTCACGTGACTTGACCCTAAGTGTCTCATTTAGCCCCTGCAAAGCCTCAGCAAATTGCCGGTCCGTCACAGTATCTCCTCCCACCATCTGGCGAGTTTTCTGAAGACATTCACATACACTGAGGATATTGGCTTTGATTGTCTTAAGCTGGATAAGCGAATGCACATGATCGTTTTCCTGAAGGGGCAAGCCTTGGCGAACCAGGTTCAAGTCCCCCAGTAACGTGTCCACGGAGTTTCGGAGGGCATCCACATAATATTGCAAGCGACTATGGTCGGAGTCACGTGACGCACCTTCAGAGTGGCCCATGGAGCCCGAAATTCGTTTAAGCTGCGCCGTTTTTTCTGCCAATTCCCGAAGCATATCATTGGTATTATACTCCAAATGTGTTATGAGGTCCTGCGACTTGCTATTTATGTTGGCGAGGTTGGTGGAGGAGTACTTGTTCAGGTCGAGGCCGATTATGGAGGAGTGGAGGGCGTTGACGTAGTTTTCGGGGCTGAAATTTTCCTGGAAGAACATGCTGAGCACGTCTTTTTGCTCCGTGCCGATCTGGCCAGAATCTCCGGCTTCAGCATCCGGTGCTGAGGAGTGTGGGGTCTCAAGAGCCATACGGTTGAAATTCGAGGTGAGAACATTATATACGCACATCCGTACATCCCGTGACAGATATAAGGATAGGTATTATTTAATAGGACATATGTAAAATATATAGTAGATATATAGAAAGCTGTTAGTCGGATGCAACATTATATTCAGTTGTAAAGGTGGTTGGAAACTGGAAAAATCTGGGAATTTCTTTATTGGTTGCGAGCCCTGTCCTAACATTGACTCAAAGTTCGGATTCTTACTATGACTCTGTATCACTCTGTATCACTCTGTATCACTCTGTATCACTCTGTATCACTCTGTATCACTCTGTATCACTCTGTATCACTTTAGTAATGCCAGTTTCTGAACATGTTATATATTCAATGATGACATAATAGACCAGTGATTGAAATCCATATAAACATACTCTATGCTACCCTGATATATATCTATATCTAATGTACTACTCTACTTACTACTTACTACTTACTACTTACTACTTACTACTTACTACTTACTACTTACTACTTACTCTGATGATCGCTTTAGACAAGAGCATACCCCAGGAGTCGAACCGTGGTATTAGTTGCTTCAGAAATAATTTTACTAGCAGAAATTGTCACTAGTGATGGAATTACAGTATTACTAAAGAATCACCATCGAAACTCTTCTCTACAAATAGCTCTCTAGTAATAGGAACTTCACACCACAGTACCAAACGGGATATTGGCATGACAAGGCGGTAGCTGTTAACTTTGATGGGCAACCAAGTATCGCTAAGAATCAACTTTGCCATCAAAATTAGTCAAATAATTAATCAGTACCCCACTACTGTACTACTACTTACTACTACTGTACTACTACTTACTACTACTGTACTACTACTCTACTGATATTATATTCTACGATATTTTCCTATACCACTAGTTCATCTCGAAAGATATTGTCTTTGAGAAATAATTCCAGAAAATCGACGTGCCAGCCACAACAATCCACCTGACTCAAGAATCGTATAGTACATAGTGTACAGTGTATAGTGTAGTATATAGTGTATAATGTAGTATATAGTGTATAATGTAGTATATAGTGTATAGTGTAGTACAGAGAAGTTTAGTATATAGAAATGTGTTAGATCTACTATAGTCAGGGCCCTGTTTATAAAGGTATCATGAACCCTACTCTGTCCAATCCTAACAATAGCCATTGCAAACACTGTGTCAATATTCTAGAACATTCCTTACCATTGTTCTAGTGAAGAGTTTCTCGAATGCTATGTTTCTCTCAAAGTTATATAAACCGCTCCTTTTCCTCTCTTGAGGAACTATCAACAAACATAGTATCAGTTAGGCATAAATGTATCAAAGAACATAACAAAGTGTAGTATATAGAAGTGTATTATATGGTAGGCAGTAGTAAACAGTACACACTAGACAGTAAACAGTAAACAGTAGTAAATACGGAACAGTAGTAAACAGTAAACACTAAACAGTACACACTAAACAGTAAACAGTACACAGTAGTATATAGTAGCTATATAGTTTTATAGCTGTGTATAGTATTATAGTAACTGGTGCAGTAGACTGATAATCACTCTACTATTAGATTGTGTATTTTTGACTCATGCTATTGAGTATACCGGTAGATAATAGTGAAGTATCATTAGACTTAGACTATAAAAGGTGGTATATAGTGTGTATAGTGCTATGGAGGGATGGTATATAGTGTATAGAGTATAGTATAGTATAGTATAGTATAGTATAGTATAGTATAGTATAGTATAGTATAGTATAGTATAGTATAGTATAGTATAGTATATGTATAAGGGACCTATTGTTAAATCCGCCATAAGCAGGGTCCTGCCTATGAAGGTATTATGAAGCTTCTCAGTCCGGTTGTTACAATGGCAATTGCAAATGCCGTGTCACGACCATCGTTGTATGAAGTACTATGATCGTCCTTTCGGCTATTCTAGAACAAATCTTACCATTTTTCTGGGAGAGTTTTGTTCTGGGAGAGTTTTGTTCTGGGAGAGTTTTTCGGTGCCACGTTTCTATCAAAGTATGTAAACCACTCCGGTTCCTCTCTTTGAGGAACCAGCAACGACTACAAGATTAGGTTAAGACACGTTATAAAAAACCTAACATCTATATCTATATCATGTTATAAGTGTTAGAGTCTTGTATGCAAGTAAATTACGTAATCGAAACTATATTCGTCGATGATTCCTCAGGAAGAGTAATCGACCTTACTTGAATACTCTACAGGAGAGCAAAATCCGTAGTAACGGCGAACTGACTTGGAGATTAACTGGGCACGTGATCTCAATCATTGTATGAGTAGAGCACTCAAAATCTAACAAAAAAAAAGTAATTGATATAATATATAGGCATAAATATATAGGCATAGATATAGGTATAAATATATAGGCATAAATATAGGTATAAATATATAGGCATAAATATATATGTTAGATATATGGACATAAATATATAGGCATAGATATAGGTATAAATATATAGGCATAAATATATATGTTAGATCCACCATTGGCAAGGCCCTGTCTATGAAGGTATTATGAAGCCTCAGTCCGATTGTTACAATGGTGATACGGCTTTTGGCCATCTATGCACAAAGTGCTCCAATGGCTCCTTTCGAATATTCCAGAACAATCCTTACCATTGTTCTTGTAGAGAGTTTTTTGGTTCCACGTTTCTCTCAAAGTATATAAGCCACTCCGATTCCTCTCTTTGAGGAACGATCAACGAATATAAGAAGTTAGGCATAGATGTATTAAAGAACATAACAATATAGATTTGGACAGGTATAGACATCTACAGGTAATAGATATTGAAATAAATTTAGACATGGGGGATATAGATAGACATAGACATAGACATAGACATAAAACTATAGATAGATAATTAATACATAGTAATAGGTGGTAGCTATAGATATAGATATATGTAAGTAGTATGTGGTGGTAGCTATAAGTGAGTGGTGGTAGCTATAGTAGAAAGGTGGCTATAGTAGAAGGGTGGCTATAGATATAGATTGATGGTTTGTGTAGATGACATTGATAGGTGACGGTGGTTTGAAGTGAATTTACGAGGTGTTACTTGACTGGGACTACTTAATCAAACAAATAGCTGTATAGTTATAGTTATAATTAGAAGTAAATAGTAACGTAAATATATTGATATTGAGATTACAACTTTGGTCTAGGGTCAATGGACTTGAACACGGACTCAATGGCAGTGGCCTTCATCATGTTACCCTTGACCTTCAATTTGCCGTTCATAAATAACTTCTGACCGTTGGCCTTACCAGAGGCCAACTTGACGAAATCAGCATCCTTCAATAACAATTGCACATCGCTCTTTGGGGGCGAGTCGGCCTTCTTGGCAGATCCCTCCTTCTTCAAGTCCAAAACCCACGACTGCTCCTTGCCCTCCTTATTCTTCAAGGTAATGACAATCACGGCCTTAACTCCAGCAATGGCCTTTTTCTTGATGGACTCATCCTGCAAAGCAGCACCCAAGTCTTGGAACAAGGTGGAAGAGTTGAAACCATCAGCAGCTAAGTCGGACATTTTATGTGTGTGTGTGTGTGTGGGAAATGAAAATATGATGGGAGCAAAATAAATCCCTGGGGCCCGTGCCCTCTATATATACCCTGGGGCCCTTTCACATGGAGGCCCGGCGCGGGGCTTAGGTGCAGGTGTTCACGCTGGTTCTCCACAGATTTGGGCCCATTCTCTGGCCCTCAACCGCGGACCACTGGCTTCATGCGCATGAGCAATCCATAACAAAATCCATGGACTAAATAGGTTCCCACTCACTAACTAAACCACTCACTAGAATTTCTTGACTGCACAAATTCAGACTGTACAAATTCGGACTGAGATCTATATTGATCTGATAACCCACAATAGCTTATTGTTTGCTTGACATTGTTACTTCCTCGAACCCCATTGTCCACAATTTACAGTCTAGATTCAAGCGTACACTTGAGATGCTCAATGTTCACTGTAAGTCACTGTATGCTCACTGGGGAGTACCATATGCACCACCTATGATTCCCAAGATTTACACCACTGAGTAATACAGTATTAGTATAAAGTGATGGATTAATAGAGTAGTTTTAAGTGTAGCACTCTCTTTAACTGAACGGGACTGGCTGGACTGCAACATGGTCAATGGCAGACTAATATTATTTCTTTTTGGTTTTTTTTTTGGTTTGATTTTGGAATTTTTGGGATCTCACATTAGGATTGATTTTAGAATTGATTCTGGAATTGATTTTGGAATTGATTTTGGAATTGATTTTTTCATGTTGATTTTTCATGTCGATTTTTCATGTCGATTTTTCATGTCGATTTTTCATGTCGATTTTTCATGTCGATTCTAGATGGTCAATGGATCGTTGGACATATTGCTGGGGAGTCTATGGTGAGCAGGTGCTGGACTGTCACATGCTAGAGGAACGCGCGTGACATTTCAAATTGAAATTGCACATGGCATCCCCACATTTCGGACAAGCTGCGGTGCGAACCAGTCATCAGATTAGTTGTTTTGGGCATCGACTCACGTGCTCACTCTTGAATCTCGAATTAGTGTTGCTTCCACTATCATGGAATTTGGTAACAATCCATGGCCATATAATTATTAGCTTAGTGTCAACAGTCTCCAATATCGATGGACAATCACCTATAGAGAGACATTGAGTCAGTGATGATAGAAGTGACTCACCAGACACTTTTATAGTGGATATGGGTCATTATCAGATAATCTAGTGAGATCCGTAGCTTGATATACACTCAGTGTATAGATTTTAGAGTCTCGCCGACCAGGCATGGACACTCTGCAGACACTCAGTATGGTGATAGAGACAGTCACTCAGCAGGACGAATCAGACTCTCAGTCTATAATAAGACATTAAGAGTCATACTGATCAAACTCTTGGGATTTTGAGATATTCAAAGGTATACTGATCAGACACTATAGTGACATACACTGGAGCAGGAGGGTCTGACACTTAGTATAGTGAGTCATACTGTTCAGACACTCAGCAGACAGATCAACACTCAGTATAGTGGATATTGAGTCACAGAATCCGAATTCGGTAATGAGATCAGAATTTGATATCCGCCTGGCATTCTATGGTAAGAATCAGCAGACATTCAGACAAGCGCATATAGTGTCATATTCGGATTCGTACTGATTCGGTATAAAGTTGGATATTCAAATACTGAATCAGGCAACCATCAGTTTAGGGGATATTCCGTAGACTCTGGAGATTCTCTGTAGACTCGGGAGACTCGGTAGACTCTCTGTAGACTCTCGCTATCTTGGATGTTCATTTAGTATAGGGATTATTCAGTAGACTCTTATAGTGACATTCATCAGATACTCAGACCCGGCTAGGCTAAGATACTGATTCTGCTATTACTCTCAGAACACCACACCGATGAACTATGAGGAGTCATGTATATGCTCCCCCAGATAATAGTGTGTAGTCAAGGTCAGCTTGTTATCGAATAGTCTTATAGTTATAAAACGGGGGTTTGGATTTGAAAGGGAACCTGAATTAAAAGCCAATTCATAGCCTGTATTAGTGTTGGACTGCTTGGCATCAGCAGAATACACAGGCAAATATTAGAAAAACCTTTATGGAAAAGTAGAGAATAAAAAGAAACACTTCAGCACGCTTCTTCTATAGTGGCAAAGAAATTTTAAAGATGTTTTTCTCATGTACTTGGTCAATGGATTCAATTCTCATTGAGGAACATTCTTCGAGGAACATATCTTCGAAGATAGATCCACTGAATTTTTCTCGTATCTCAACTAGCTCATTCAAAAACTAATGCACTATTTACCCACCCAGTAGAGAAACTTTATCCATTCATGTATCAGTCATGCATTCGGTCAAGTATCATCAACATTGATAGTTCTTAGTGGTAATTAGTAAGTGGCTATCAAGTATCAAGTATCAAGTATCAAGTATCAAGTATCAAGTATCAAGTATCAAGTATCAAGTATCAAGTATCAAGTATAAGTTTTTAAGGAGTCAGAAGTAGTTGGTAAGTAGTTGGCAAGTTTTCAGTAAGTAGTTAGTATGAAATTAGTATTAAATCTTAAGTAGCCAGAAGCAGTAGGCAAGTACTTATGAATGAGTTGATATGAAGCTAGTATGAAGTATATAGTTAGCATGAGTTGGCATGTAGTCAATAAGTAGTATTCAACTCATCTTGGTAATTCTTGGTATTATTGAACAAAAGCTATGCTCTCGAATTTCCTAATCAATTTTTTTATTGCTCGGAATAAGGGGGGATGTGCTGTCTTTATATATTTCGTTGCTCGCCGCGCCTGCATGGCTGGTGGCTGGTGGCTGCAAATAAACAGGGCGAGGTGAGAAAAGGGGAATTGTCTATAAAAGCCCCCCTTCCCTCCCCTGATAATCGATTCTTCAATTTTTCTTATCAAATCTTCTTTTTCCAAATCTCTCTCATATCTGGTCTCTTTCTCTGGTCTCTTTCTTGTCTCCTCTTCCCGTCTCCATTTCTTATCTCCTTTTCCCGTCTCCATTTTTTCTTCATTATGGCAACTGAAGGAGTCATGTCTCATAGACAATGCTCTAGCCTTCAACAATAATTATTCTCTAATCTGATTCCAAGGTTTTGACGAACATTCCCTGGTTTTTAAGGACATTGAGCCAACCGAACCCAATGAACCAATTGGAGCTACTTCTACATATACATTACTGTGAATAAGAAGATTCGTTGGTATTGGAGTCTGGGAGCAGAAAGCTAGAAAACTGGGTGCACGTTTTTGGAGAGCCAAAATTGGAGTCAGAATCAAAAAACAAGAAACACGGTCAAGAAACAGGAGCAAGAACCAGGGGCAAGAATCAGGGGCAAGAATCAGGGGCAAGAACCAAGAATCAAAACAAAAACATCAGAATCAAATTCAAATCAAAATCGAATCAGAAATCAATCATAATGGTATGTTTTATTTTTCTTTTGGAATGATGACAATGGTGTCAGTCTACTTAGTGTTGGCTGAATATAGTGGTTATACAGAAGAGAAAGTGGATTTTCGGATGGTCGCGACTAAGTCATGGTGCGCTACAATTCCATGCCAGCCATAGTCATAGTTCACTATAGCCCGTCTTTATCAATATATACTACTAATTCCACTGATTCTACTAATTCTTTGAATTCAACTCTCCACTAAACTTAACAATACAGTTTACGACTTTAGTCACTATATGGTCTACTCACTATACGGTCTACTCATTATACAGTCCATTCCATCCAACTAACTACTTTACTGTACTGACTACACCGCACTATTCGCGCACTCACAAGTCATCGCAGCTCATCTCGACCACACTATGGAGTTTTCGTCCAAGGCCAGCAAGGCCAAATCCAAAGCCACAGTCAATAAACTCTTTGAGAATATTCTCCCCGGGGCCCAGCCGCTCCCCGAAACGCACACCCTCTCGGCCACGCAGCAGTTCCATCGCCAAGTGTCCAGCAAAAACCTCTCTGCAGAAGATATCAGGAAGCTCAGCAAGATGGAGAGAAGAAGGCGCAACAAGGCGCTCAACCGCAACTTGGAGCAGGAGAAGAAGTTCCACAAGGTGGTCAAGCACAATATCATCAAGAATCATAAGTCGCTGCTGCAGCTCTCGGTGGAGGAGGAAAAGTACCTCAAGAAGCTAATAAAGAAGAACTCGTCTGCCATCAGGCGAACGGCGGATGTGGACGATCCTGCTATCAAAGACGAGATGGACCAGTTGCGTGCTGAGATTGTAGCTTTGGAAAACGAGAAGTACGACCGCTCCAAGGCCCGCCAGCAAAAGGCCAAGTTACAGGCGTTCCAGAAAAAGGCCCAGGATGGTGTCTTGGCTGTGCCGGGACTCACGCCAGGTTTGGCCCCGGTCTCCTACGACTCCTCCGACGAAGAATAGATAATCTATAAATAGAGACTAGCTCGAGGACTCAAGGACCAAGAACTCAAGAACTCAAGAACTCAAGGACCAAGGACTCAATGATCTAAATAGAACTCAAAGAACCTAAGTAGAACTCTAGGCCTAAACACTTAAGCAGGATCTTCTTTTATCTCCCGAGTTCATGGAGCATTTGAAGCACATCAGCAGCCTTCTTCCTGACCGTCCGTTTATTATCGTCAAGAGCACCTGTGACCTGTCTCTTGCTTGTTTCCTGGTACCTCACCACCTTGGCATAGTCCAAGCTAAGAAAGATTCCCAAGATACAGTCTAAGCTCAAGCCCCGGATCTGTTCATCGTTAACAAGCCGTTTGTTGACCACGATTTTCCGGGAACTCAAGTCACCCAACTTATCCAATAAACTGCCCAAGTTTTCCTGGATCAAATCGGGCATTTCCTTGATGATCACCTTGAATGTCTGCAACGACACCTTGAGCACATTGGCATTATGCAAGGCCAAACCACTCAATACCAACGGCAAGATCTCTTTGAGATGGGGTTTAAGGATGTTGGTGGACACGTTGGCGATGATGATGGCCAATGTGCTTAAATAAACCTCTCTCCTGTCTTCGCTTATACCCTCGTTGAAATGACCAATGAGTTCTTTAACCAAGCTCTGGAAGATCTGCTGCTTGTAAAGAAGCTTGACGTTGAGGTTGACCACGCCCGAGATGATTTTGGTCTTGGAATACTCTTCGTTGGAGAAGACGCCATTATCACACATGAGCACGGTGAAAGACCGGGAGATCTGGCGACAATAGCCGATATCCTCGGATTCCATCAACTCATTGACCACTGAATCCAAGATCTTTCTTCCGGTGGGGTCGAGCTTGACTATCAAGCCTTTGATGATCCAGATGGCGATTTCCAACGATTGGGATTGGTGGGCTGAGAGTAACGACTCGGTGAGCTCTTCTATGTCTTTGTCTCCTGGTGCCATGAACTTATTGGCAAGAACAGCTATGCTCTGTAGGTACCCAATCCTCTCAATCTCTCCACATTCACTGCGTACAATAGCAATGAATTTATTCAACAATGTCCTTGGCTCGTATGCTGAAAGAACCACGTTTTTGTCGATTTTGGCGATCAAGTACTTGAAGAAGGTGATTTTCTTGGTGCACACCTCGCTCACATTCTCCACAGATACGCCATCTATTGGAGTTTCTCCCATGAAGACAGCCACGTATTGGTCCAAGATGGCCTGGTGTTTGGACTGGTCAATATATCTCACCACATACCCGAAAAGGGTGGCTCCCAACTCTAGGAGCATGGCATCGTCTCCGCCTTTTTTGAAAATCACACCCACGAACCGGGGCAAAAAGCTCTTGGCCCACGACGTGGTGGTGAACGGCTTCGCTGCCTGTGTCTGCACAAAAGACTTGGTAAGGCTAAGGATATAGTTTCCAAATACCTCTGCATCGTATTCGTCGTAGATCATCTTATTGAGGAACCGGATCGATAACACCTCTAGAAGCTGGTAATTGACACAAAGACTCTGGAGAATTTCCAACACTCTGGGCTCCGACGCACGGTCAAGAAGCATGGGCACCACAGTATCGATCACCGACGAAACATTCACATTGGACAGTTCCTCTGACAGTTCAGTCATGATCTTCACCAAACCTTTGGTGATTTCTTGTAGGAGAATGTCGGATTTCCACTCTGTTTCAGACGTAGATTCTAAGATCAGCGAGAAGTTCTCGCCAAACCAGCTCAACACGAGCTGAAGGTCCTCCTTGGCCAAGAACCCATCCAACAACACCATCTTGGTCAACTGCTGGAAGATCTTGCACTTCAATGTCTTTTCTATGGATGACGACATCTGCAACAGTTGGCCTAAAAACATCAAAAGATGGTCCTTGTACTTGGCCAAAACACTGGGTTCACCCAAGATCTTACATGCGGAAAGAAGAAACCCAATGTAATCCACCAACTCACGTTGTCTCGATATGGTAAGAGACACATCCATTTCTGCCTCTTCGGGTTCAGTTTCCTGGTAGTCGCTCCGGATAAATTTTCCCCATACCTCAAACGAAAATAAGGTATGGATGAACTGCTCATAGAAGTGTGTGGAGTAGCACGATAATGTGCACAACAACACAATGGCCTGTTTGCAGGTTTTCTCCGTGAGAGTCTTGAAATAAGTAGTCATTTCGGTGGTTACAGATGAAACCAAATTAGGAAAGGTTTCGGTGGTCTGCAACTTCCCCACAGTTATACCCAAAACTCTGAGAGTGAGGAATAACGTTTTCGTCTCATCCACATCATCTAGAGTCTCGAAATCAGTGGGGAGTATATAGTCTGCCTCCGGCTTGAACACCAGCACATCATTGTGCAAAATTTCGAACTTCAACGCATCCCAGATTGATACCCAATACAGCTCCACAGTAGAGGCCGAGTACTGCACGATACACTCTTCAAGACACTGTAAGGTATCATTCCGGACCGAAGGGTTCGTCGAGGTGAGTTTTTCAAATAAAGAAGGAAAAGCATCCTGGGCAAATTGTGACTGGGAGGCTATAGTCTTTCTCAAATGCGTCTTCAACTGGTCAGCCGTGATCTTATAAGGGTCATTTGCAGGCGGAGTAAACGAAATAGGAAAGTAGCAAAAACAAACATCAAAGAGTTCCGACAACAAGTGGTTGTGTTTTTCGTTTTCTTGTCTAGGCTCAAAAGTCAAGCTCTGGTTGATCCGTGAGTTCAACGAGAACGACATCAACAAGTTGCGGGGGTCTTTTTCGCCACTGGCAACGTGGATAAACGCAGAAACAAACATTTCACCATTGGAAGGTATACTGGCAATGGTATCGGCGTGGGAGTCGAAAATGGTCTGCAACAAGCGAAATGCCTCGTAGCGCACCTTGGCCAAGTGTTTTCTGGGCTCATAAGTATTCAAAATGGCGCCAAGAAGCGACGATAAGGAATCATTGACATTAGGAGTAAATGTGCTGAATTGTACCAATGTAGTAAGTGCCGAAAGCACGTGCACGGAAAGTTTCTCATCTTCAAGCTTGGCCAATAGAAACTGCAAGAGAACAGCCACATCTTGGCGGGAAAAAACAGGTTTTTCAAGGCAATTGGCCAAGGTCATGGCCAAGCAGTGCATGGCATGTGACCGAGCCACGGTGCTATCAGAGGTGAGTGTGGGGCCCAAAGCCTGGATGAAGTGGAGGAGAGATAAGGCTCTGGACGAGAGAAGCGTAGCCAAGTCCACAGCAAAACCCAGTGCATCTCCATCACTAGCTGCTGCAGCCACGAACTGGTTGATCAAGGTTCCTGCATCCGACATGGTGAACAATGATTTTTTTCGGCCACTTGTTCTTGTCTATTGGTAGGTCTGGTCACTGGGCCTGGTGGTGATGTATGGTATAGAAGTCTGGCATCGCACTTTGAGATGCACACTACTGCGTGATAAGACTCCGGTGGTCAAGTCCACGAACCACACTACTACCATTTAATTAGTGATATTTCGGGGTGTTTATTGGTATTCTAATATGCAGTGTAAAGAGTGTAGAGAGTTTAGTAGTTGTATTTTGTAGTATACTGTGGAGTACTGTAGAGTACTGTAGAGAACTGTAGAGAACTGTAGAGAACTGTAGAGTATACAATAGGATATACAGAGTAGAGAGTAAATGTTACTAGAGAATATAAAGTGTATATCATAGTAGTGTATAGTGTTATTCAATATGAGCATATGTATAAGTATACTGAATGAATACGTCTGGAGTGAGTACGACTATGGCTATGAGTATCAGTGAGTGACTACCACTACAACTAACTATAGTATGCTACATCGCTATGATTACTATAGAGTGTACTGTACTGTTAAATAATGTGCTATATTTTATTGGAGAGATAACTAGCGTGTTATAGAGAATATACAGTGTTATGGAGAGTGTACCATACAGATACTAAAGACTAGTATGCTGTTAATAGAGCATATATAGTGTTACTAGAGAAGATACTATACTGTTGCTGGATAGAGTATTATACTGTACTAGAGAGTATACTAGGTACTAGAGAGTCTATGCTGTTACTCGAGACTTCGTTTACTGTTGTAGAGTATACTGTTGTAGAGTATACTGTAGTAGAGTATACTAGGTACTAGAGCTTTCTATCAGATATCTTGGAATGTACAGTCAGTTGTGGCTGATGGTGCTGAAAGGTGTTGGTCTTTATTGTTATGAGTCTAACTCAAGGCAAAGTAGCTCTAACTCAAATATAAGTAAATGCAAACGTCAGCTTTTAAACAGACATTAATTCTAGTATACTCTACGCTCACTCTACTCCACTGCTCTAGTCTACTCTACTGTTCTACTCCACTGCTCTAGTCTACTAGTCTAGTGTACTACTTTACTAGTCTACTCTACTAGTCTAGTCTAGTTTATTATCTCGTGATCTCATAATTTCATAATCTGTAATCTCTAGTCTCTAGTCTATTCTATTCTACTAGTAATAAAGCATCCACTTGAAGGATACGTATATACTAAAATTAAGCTAGTTGAAACACCTAAAACACTCTTGGTGTTCTAATTATTTGGTCACCTTAAACTGTACACTTCCAATGTTTACTGTTTATTCTCTCTATTCTCTATTCTATCTATTCTCTATTCTCTCTATTCTATCTCTCTATCCTGTCGATTGTCTGATACTATCCAAGCTTTCAGTAGTACTTAGTCTAGTAGTACTTCTCTCCCATTTTGTATCCTATTACTTTGTGTATTTACTGTCTTGGTTTAAATAACTCTCTCCGCTCTTTTTATATATCTCACACTGTCTAAATTTCTATAGCTATGTCAATCTTATGTGACCCAAGTAGCCATAAGTACGGTATTCAATGGTTGCTAGTACTCAAAAATGATGTAAGAAGTATTTGATGTGTTATTAGTGATAGTGATAGTTACTGTGTTGGTTGTTGGGTAGATATATCAGAGCAGATTTCGCAGCTATTCAAGGTAGAAAGTAAGGCCCGGTTATATCTTCAGTATCAAACAATACACTATACTACTACACTACACTATACTACTACACTACACTATACTACTACACTACACTATACTACTACACTACACTATACTACTACACTACACTATAATCTATAGTGTGGGGCTCTACATACTAAATTACTCTACTCTTTTATTCTACCTATGACTTCTTAACTATTACTATCGATCACTGACCTTAGTGACTTCTTAGACTAAGTGTTTATGGCTACCATAATGATTGATCAACTACTAATAATTTCCCACCTGACTAGACCATGAATTAATCTTTGAATTAAAAAAGGTATGACTAATACTCATGAATAATCTAGAGGAATTACTGACTCTCTTACTACCAGTGCTGACTATCAATATTTTACTATGACTGATTATGAATACTATCTACTGACTGATTATGAACACTATTTACTGACTGATTATGAGTACTCTTTACTATGACTGACTACTACTACCTACATTGGGTATCACTTAGTGATTACGTATCAGACACTTCTTACTGACTATGAGTTGTGACAATGACTACTACTACTACTACTACTACTACTATGGAGCAGTGACTGTACTGCCCATATCTCTATACCTAATGGTTCACGAAACTGAGTAGTTTTCGAAGGTAGCAAGCTCTACTGATTCTGAGTGTAGCTACTGGAAATAACGTCCAGAGATGATCTACCTCTCTCCATAGTCTATCTCTTCTCTCCATAGTCTACATTTAGGTAACTACTCCACTACTTTCTACTCTACTACTCTAACTCTACTACTCTAACTCTACTACTCTAACTCTACTACTCTAACTCTACTACTCTACTCCATTCAATAATAGTAGTAGTAAACTTGTGATGGTCAGAATACTCAATGATGGTATGGAACATGGTGACTACATCTAAGCTGAGTCTACTCTCTATAGCATACCTCTACTCTAGTCTACTCTAGTCTACTCTAGTCTACTCTAGTCTACTCTATACTCTATACTCTATAGCATCCTATAGTCTCTAGTCTACTATGTGACTCTTCATTATACTCTATACTTTAAGAACAACATAGTCTCTACTCTACTCTACTCCACTGACTACACTGTTCATAGACTATAGTTGCACCCTACTCCAGTATACCTAGGACCGAGACTGAGACTGGTTGACCTGAATGACCCTCACCGAGAATAACAGTACTGAGATAACGCACTGGTTGCGCAGTGAGAACATACCAAATCGTAAGCCAAATACAGGTAAACATTTAAGAGGTGTAACAAGCGAGAAATCACCACTTCTCACTATATTTCCTCACCACCATTTCACCACACCACTTCACTTCACTTCACTTCACTTCACTTCACTTCACTTCACTTCACTTCACTTCACTTCACCACACCACACCACTTCACACTTCACACTTCACACTCCACCACACCAATATAATAGTGCACCACTCCACACCGCACTTTACACCATAATACGCATCGTAGTACACACTTAATCCCACCACTCCACACCAAACACTCAACACTACACTACACTATACCAGCACCATCCATACTCTCATTAATTCTCCAATACAAATACTAATACTAATACTCATACTAATTCCCTCTTATACTAATTCCCTCTCATATTTATACCCCCTTATACTAATACCCCCTTATTCTAATACCCCACTATTTTTTCTTGTCTTTTATTTAAGTAAGATTGACCTTCTCCAGAGTCTGGTGTGGGAGGGCCTGCACGCGAAGGAGACAATCGAGTCGTTTCGGGAAATACAACAAAACCGCGCCAAATCCATTCAGAAGAAAAACACCCTAGATTCCGTGGCGAGCCACTGCATATTCGACCTGCCATTAGTGTCGATTCCATCTTGTTCTGGCCTCTTCTTCTGGACTCTTCTTCCATACAAATTCACTTCCGAGCATAGATCAACTCATCCATTCTTCTGAGCTTAGATCAACCATACATTTGCCATAAACCCGGCCATAGATCAGGAACCTATTGGATCACTCAAAATTGCCAATTCCATCTCCAATCAATTATCTCCTGAATCCTTTACTTTATATTATCACTGATCTGTTCACTGATTTGTTCTTAACCTGTTCACTGATCTGTTCTTAACCTGTTCTTAACCTGTTCTTAATCTGTTCATTGATCTGTCACTTATCCACACTATTGATCTGTCCCTCCTAGTACTTGAAGTACCTGAAGAATGATTGAAATCCCCAACTTGGAGCAGCCATCTTATGCCCAACATGAGCTAGCTCAGCTCCAGCAACAGTATAACCAGATCAATCCACAACAGAACGATGTGTTACTTCCGGAATCCAATCTGAACCCAGACTCAGGTCCTGATAATAAAGTGCTTCCCAGTCCCTCATCCATGGCCCACCAGCTGAGTCTGTCTGCTCGAAGAACGCTTTTGGAGCTGCCCATCCAGCTCTACGATGGCCTGAGCCCGTCGCAAACCTCCTTGCCCCAGCTCATTAATAACGTTCAGTCCCCCATGGTGGCCGACCTGTACTTTTCGTCTCTGAAGAAGAGAGAACACCTCGAGGACTCCATTTACACGCCCGAGTTGCTGCATCCGGCCATAGATGAGGTGGAGGAGCACCCAGAATTACCCACAGACTACCACTCGGAGTTCACTTCCCATGGGCCCAACGAGCTCCTCCAAAAGGACCTCTACGCAAACACCACTGCATTCAACATCTCTTCCAACCTGACTGTGCAAGATCCCTCCAAGATCTCGCTCCAGTTATCGGAGTATGCGCGAGAGTTGGAAATCGAGCCGCAAGAGATCGACTACAACGTGGCCACGCTGTACCCGGTGATTCTGGGCAAGGCCTTAAACCCTCCTGCTGTGATTGCTTTGAAGCAAGAAGCGGCTGCTGCCAATGTTGATCGCTTTGCTTTCAATGACACGAAAGTGGGACCCCATCTAGAGACTCCCAACATGTACTCTTCCCTTTCCTTTGCATCGCCCCAATCTTATGGAGCCAACTACATGGATTCCACGGCCTACAACACCGAACACGTGGAGCCCCTGCCGCAATTGCCCCCATCCAACTCCGACGAGGCTCTGAAGGTGTCTATTGCCGATGGAGACGAGTTTTCCCGCATGAGGAAGGCCATGGCCACCGAACTGAAAAACCCCGCCGAATACACTTTGCATATCCTCTTTACGCAGTTTGTCCGCCATGCTGAGAGGAAACTCAACTTGTGCCTAGATTATCCTTTGTCTCAGGAACCTCCCATCATCGAGTTGTTGGCTGAGGGCACCGATTCTCAGTTTGATACCATTGTGGCTTCTTTGGGCTATATTGCCAAGAGGAAACCCAAGCCAGTCATTGATAGTGTGATGTTCTGGAGGAAATCCAAGAGTGAGGTAGCAGCCATGGCCAATACGGAGTTGGAAAAAGTGTCTTCTCTTGTCAAGTCCAACAGCTCCGCTACAACGGATATCCTGCCTACTTCACTTAATCTGGTTTCGAAACTACACACGCAGAAACCTCCTCTGCGGGGGAAACGGAGCTTGAGCCTTATGCGAACCAAGAGTATCTCCAAATTAACCCAGAGGCGGAACGTGTCTACTTCTTCTGTGCCCCAAGTTACGAAGTCGACCAGATCCAGCATGGAGACGCTGAACAACGACTCCAGTTCCGATAATGTGCGCCATAAGCAGTTCTATGATGAGCAGGTATCGGCAGCACGTGAAACAGCCTTCCAAGCAGAGAGGAAATCATTGGCTTCCATCTACATTCTTTGTCGGGTGCTCATCGAGGTGGTCAAGCAAACAACCTTGGATGCTCTAGGTGTGGACTTGTCCCGGAAACTCGAGGAGATTGTGTATAACCAACTCAAAACCACCGACCCAGTGGCCACCAGCGAGTCGTTTGTGCGCCTGGCCAACTGGAACCTTTTCTCCCGGCTCCTTGGGTTCATGTCGGAGAAATCCTTTCTTAGTGTCAGTGACCGGTTCATTGCAGATCTTGAGAAGGTGCCGGTTCTTGTGAAACACGATGACGAACCCAAAACGCATCTTCTTATTCATGGAATGAGATACCTTAAGTTGACCAATTATCCCCTTGAAAAGTTCGAAGAAAGTGCTGAGTTTGTGCAGTCTTTGACCAAATTCTTCTGCAATACTCAGAACCACACCATTATGCTTGCATATGCGGATGTGTTGAGTGATTTGATTCTTCCCTTGGCCTCTGAACTCACTGCAGAAGCAAACCATCCGCTTTGGATCGAGGCCGTTTCCAGCATATACGGAAAGGCACACCAAATGTGGCAGAACCTGAACAATAACTCGCAGACCAACACGAGCAACATCACCTCTGCGCCCAATGCAAGCAAGGGTATCAGCAGCGATTGGGAACTGTCGTTGACGTTGATGGTCTCTGCTTTGGCAGTCAGTTCGAAGGAAGTGTTTTCTCAGAATTGGTTCCTGATCATCGAAGCCAATGCCCACCGCATCAAGGCAAAGACAGATGCCCACGTGAAGACCAAGTTGATGGTGTCGCTCTCGAGACTTTTGTGGGTGTACATCAACCGTCTTCCTGATACGTTGAATAACACGATCAAGAAATTGGACCGTATCTTTGACCTCCTCTTCTTTGGGCCCAATGTTAGTGGGAAAAAGCAGAATTGGGTATCTCTAGATATGGCGTTGATCAACTCCATTGCCAAGGTCATCCGCATTGTTGCTTTCCAGCACTTCAATTACGTTTTGGAGAATGTGATCTTGAAGCTTTTGCGCTCTTCATTTAACGTTTCAACAATGGAGATTTTTGCGCCGGAAAAATTGGTGCTCGTTTTAAAAGCATATGTGTTATGTTTACGGGACTATAAGCTTGGAGAACGGCCAGTATTCCCATCGGACGAGGATTTCGAGCCAAATGCCAACAGTATAGCAGGTTTTGAGAATCCCCATGCTTTAAAGGACCTTTTTCAGAGTACTCAGAATGGTACTTTCCGCAAATGGAATAAGGTTATGTCAGAACAGAAGATCCATAAGCACTACGAGTCACATGAAGAAATCTGCAAGTCATTTTCTTTATTGATGAAGTTATTGGACACCCAATGTGGCATGACCAATTGGTCTAAGCATGACATGGCTCTGTCCAACAACTTTAAGGCGCTCTCGTCGCTTACGAACTTCAACTTTGGCCTTGATTTCTACAGCAACACGCGAGATGTTAACATCGGGTTGTTTGCTACGCTTTTGGATGCAAGTGCTTGGACAATTGCGCCTTTGTCCAATGAAAAGGCTCAGTTGGGCATGTCGTTCCAGGGCATCATAGATATGTTGATCCGGAATGCCATCCACGAGAATCCATATGTTGCCTCGGCTGCTGTGAATTCTTTAGTCAAGCTTGCATCCAAGAAGAATGCCGGTGCCTTACTTACGGCGTATGCTCGGATAGCATTCAAAATTTCGGAGAAAACAGGCCTTCCTTACGACTCAGACTACTTCAGCTCCGAGAGCTTCAATCGGCTATTACGGATCTACGTGGAGTTGCTCAAGTGTTGGTTGGACCAGTTTTCAGACACCAACCTCGCTTCCGACAGACTCGAGTCTGCTACCGATAACGATATGATGAACGACGGAGCCCTTAATGACCTTTACCAGATCAACTTCAAGGCTCCGGACCTTACGAACCTCGAACCGACTTCAAGCAAGTTGAAGCCGTATGAGGAGCTCGAGTGGAAGGGAATTGTGACGGTTATTGAAGAGGTGGAGGGAAACGGGTTGTTCTTCCTTACATCTGACGATAGCAAGATCCGTCTTTCAGCCATTGCCATACTCAAAATCGTCGAGCAGTTTGACCAGTCCATCTATAACAATACCGACAAGAAGGACACGCCCATGGAGTCGAGTTCCAGCTCGCAAAAAGGCCATTCGCGGTCCTCTTCCAAGTACGTGGCTGACGAAGGCACACGAGTGATCCAGGTCATTGAGAATACCGATTTCTTTGAGTTGATCAAGCCGTTCAGAAAAGAGTTGAGTATTCCTGAAAGGTCTCGGTTGAGCAATATCAAAAACAAGAAAGGGCTCATTCTCAAGTTTGCATCTTCCGATTATGGAATAGATTCCACCATCTGGTTCAGAATGTTTCCCCGGCTCTTGGATATCTTGTTCGAGAGGTGCCCCATGCCTGTGGCAATGTGTCGGTCCATTGTGTGTGTTCGTTTGGTTCAAATGCATGAGTATGTGGTGGCTTTTTCAGACAACTTCAAGAACTACACCACATCGTTATTCGGTAAAACCACTCCAAGCACCCCTCCCCAGGTTTTGGTTAACCAATGGAAACTATATTTGATCTTTGCATGTTGTTCCTTGACCAGCACTAATGAGCAAAAGATCTCCATTCCAACGCAACCCATGCATGGCCGCAAGAAGTCATTGCCAATGTACATCCAGCATCAGAAAATCACTAGTGCAAAGTCCATGTTTCGGATGGTGATTCCATTGTTGAAGTCTCCTCAGTCCATGATCAGAGAGGCGGTGATTGCTGGGTTGAGCTGCATCAATATCAACACCTGCAAAACCTTCACGGAGAACTTGCCTGATTCTTTGACCGATTGGGATATCCACAGCAAGAAACGAGACCCTGCGGAAGATAAGGTGAGGATAGAGATCATCCATGTTTTCAGCATCATTTCCAGCAGATTCAAGTCTGATTCTGCATTATACTCCGATGACCTGATCGTGGCCAACTTGGTGTCAATAATCAAGAATGTGAAGGTATTTCTCTCCATCCCAAGTGTGCAAACGCTGCCTGAGTTTCAGAGGTTGAGATTCTACTTCACATCATTCTTGGAAAATGTCTTCATCGGTCTTAAAGATAGGAAAGACTTGAATCGCTGGCTCCCCTTCGAGGCCCGTATTGGTTGTTTCAACTTCCTACAGGAGTGGTGTGGTTTTGGAGACTCCAAGTCCATTTTGGAGGAGAGGTACTCCATAATGATCCAAAAGGCCAACCAGCACAAGGACCAGGCGGCCACTGTGGCTATACTTGAGCTTGAGAAAAAGACCTTTCAGATTGCGTCCTTGAGCTGCATGGCTACATTATGCTCTGGGGTGCTCAACCAGTCGTTTTCTGTTCCCGGCAAAATCGCCGTGATCTCTTTTGACATTAAGAGTGTCATGAGCTGGGTCCACGAGATCGTCAGCTCCGACATTTGCAAGGTGCAGGAAAAAGGCAAGACGGCATTGAAGAATATCGTTGCTTCCAACATTAACAATGATGAAATCTACAGCGAAGCCCTCAAGCAATGCTACAGCTCGGAAAATTCGTTGAAGGTTAAGGAAATATACTTCACGCACGTGGTCAATGCATTCATCAAGTTCCGCAACGTGGAAACCATGCCCTACGAGATTTTCTGCATCTCCACGTTTCTCATTGGATCCGATAACTACGAGATCCGGTACGCGGCCATCTTGTGCATCAGGCACATTGAAAAGAAGTTCTTGGAGGCCACGTACATCGATCAGTTCTACGAGAGTGCATGTTGCTCCACCATGGTGGTGTACAAGAAAGTGCTCTTCGACTACTCCATGAAACTCGCGTCCACCCACACTAACGATGTGTTCACCTACATCAGCTACTTGACCAAGTATTTCAATGTGGTGGACCACTCCACCAGGAGAGATATTTTGACGTGCCTTTTACCATGGGTGCAGACCGTGGAGTTGAAGTACCTGGAGGCTGAAGGCACGGCAGAGAAAGTCAAGGACACAGACGAAGGTGCCATTACCGAATGCGGCAAGGATATCGATGGTCTGTCGCTCATGATCCTCAACAATCTCTTTGAGATCACAGTTAAATTCAGCAAGACTATATCCAATGAGGTGGAGGCCTTATGGGTGGCCTTGGGTACAAACAAGCTGAACTTTGACCTCATCTGTGACTACATTGTTCGAAATTGCCTCAAGAGAAAGAACCTAGTGTTTGTTTCTCATTCCAGACAAATCATAGCATACCTTGTGTTCTCCAAGCCGGAATCCTACTACATCATCGATAAGCTCATTGCCAACTTGCAGCCCAAGGCCATGGTGCCCTTACAGCCACACATCACCAGACCTGTGGAAGATACAACCATGTATCCATATACAGCGAACTTGGACCAGACGTTGGCGACCAATGGCAAGGAATCGGCGTTTTCGCTTGGCCAGCTTTCCATGGTGTTTCTCGTGGATCTCTTCCGGTCCAAGAACGATATGATTATCCAACACCTCCCATTGTTGCTCCATGTGAGTTTCTCGCTCATGGACCACTACTTCCCTCTCGTACAGGAACAGGCAGTCTCGTTGCTCATACACTTGATCCATTCAATTGCTCCGAACGACCAGAAGTCTGTCAACATCATTAGTTGTCTCCGAAGAAAGGATTTCCAACTCTACATCTGGATGTACGACGACTTGAACAATGACAAGAGAAGTGGTATCACGCCCAAAAACATGGACTTGATGGTGAGGAATGTGCTCGAGCTCTTCACGCCTGTGGCACCAAAGCTCCAAAATGACTGGGGCAGAATCTCCTTGAAGTGGGCCACCACATGTGCTGTCAGACACATTGCATGCCGGTCGTTCCAGATCTTCAGGTCGCTCTTGTCCTTCATGGATCAGAACATGTTAAAGGATATGCTCCACCGACTCTCCAACACCATTGCAGACGATTCTAACGATATCCAAGGATTCGCCATGCAGATCTTGATGACGACCAATGCAATCACTGCGGAGTTGGACTCGGAGCAGTTGATCAATTTCCCCCAACTCTTCTGGTCCAGTATTGCGTGTCTCAGTACAATCCATGAGCACGAATTCATCGAAACCATTTCGATGATGTCGAAGTTCGTGTCCAAAATCGACCTCGATGCCCCCGACACCATTTCCTGCTTGGTGTCTACGTTCCCTCCCAAATGGGAAGGCAAGTTCGAGGGCCTACAAGAGGTGGTGATGGTAGGGTTGAGGTCGGCCACGGCTTACGAGCCCACGTTGAAGTTCCTTGACAAGTTGAACAAATTGAAAGACAGCAATATCATTGGCTCGGGTGACCAGAGGTTGTTGACCATCTTAATTGCCAATTTCCCCCGCTTCTTGCATGCTCTAGACGACAAGAGCATCAAACCGGATGTGGAGAAGGCCTGTAATCATATCAGTGAAATGGCATCTGCTTGTGGAAAGGTGGGGTTGGCACGAATCTTGAACTCCTTGGCCAAGAACAAGTTCCGCGCCAAGAAAGATTTCCTCGTGCAAACAGTCTCTTGTATCAGGACAAGTTTCTTCCCTACGTTCGAGGCGCATGCCCTTTTGTTGCTCTTGAGCTTCTTGACCAATAAGCTACACTGGGTTAAACTGGAGACCTTGTGTATCTTGAAGCACGTGATTCCGCTCGTGGATCTCTCCCGAGAGGAGTTTGTTGGGGTGGGAGCAGACTTGATCTCGCCCTTGCTTCGGTTGCTCTTGACAGAGTTTGCAGAGAAGGCACTCGAGGTCATTGACGAGGCCAAATTTATTCCTGGCTCCCAGATCGATAAGGATATCTTGCGTATGAGTATGGGCAATGTGTCCATGCGGAAGGAGTACGAGCAGACATATACACTTTTCGGGATCCCCGAAGAAAGTGGATGGGCCATCTCTATGCCTGCTATTACTGCCTCAAGAACAAGGCACAATGTGCATGCGGTGTTTGCTACATGTGGAGAAACCTCTACGGTGGTGGACAAGAGAAACGACTCGGTGGACGAGCAGATCCAGTTCTTGATGGAGGACTACTATGCACCTCACACAGACCATGGCGACAATGCATCTGTTGGAGTGGAAGACCCCGCTGCTTCTCTAAGTGATATGTGGGCAGCACTCGACGACTTCGATTCGTTCTTCACTAAACCTTCAGACCAACGTGTACTGATCCTCCCCCAAATGCCAAGAGACTTCCGCAATTCCAGACACAACCACAGTGTTTCTGTGGACACCAAGGGCAGCAACTCCAGCGACTTGGCCTCGCCCACTGACACCGTGCCACAGGTCTACGATAAGAAGGCATTGCTCATTCTCAACCGAAGCTTGGCCCGCACGCAGTCCAACACCTCGTTCAAGAGTAGTTTGGCCGATAATTTTGGCTCGCCCAGCAACTCTGACCACCAGGAAGTGGCATCCACAAGAAGGTCGTACTTGCCGTTCCGCAACAGCAGGCTAGGCAAGCACAAGTCCGATGCGTACACCACGCCGGTGATGAACTCGGGCAACTTCGATTCCTCGGCATCCTCCACTCCCATGAAGAACTCATCGTCGTATAAGATCTCATCCAAGACCAGTTCCTCGACGCTCAATGGACGTACGCTGAGTCCCCTGGAGCCTCCACTCACACCCGAATCCATGGCGCCAGAGTCAGGAACAAGGCTCGATCACATTTTGGGAGGCGGAAGGAAGAAGAATCGGAGATAATCTAACGAGACGAAAAGTGACATTATTGTTCATTATACGTGCTCTAGCCACAGAGCGAGACGATGGACAACAGTAAATAATTTAATATCGTAAATGAAGATATACTAAGTATTGTACGGGGTTAGAGCAGGTGTCAGTGGAACAGGGGAGACGAAAGGGTGGGTATGACACTCAAGCGAATAAGTGATCAGTAACACACACTAAAAATGTACTGGTTTAACATCAGCAATTCAAGTGTGCTAGTCATTAGCTTAATGTAGTAGTGATTGGTAGTTTATCATTGAAAAAATTACTAGCAATAGAGTAGTAATTAAGTCTAGTAATTAACACTAGAGACACTGCTATTTGACACTAGTATACGTTTACTATTGGGTCTGATGACTGAAACAAGTAGTGGTCTAGTAAGTGAGTGACCTACTATTGAGAATAATTTCTAATACCTTACGAATTCATTTGGATTTTTTGGCCTGGTCATAGGTTATATTCAATGGCGAAAATCAGAGCTTCTATCCCGGCTTCTGATGAAGCACTTGGAAATGAGAGCGTATTTTAAGTACAAGGTAAGTGCCACCATAGGAAAAACGAGATTTATTGTGTCACTGAATTACTAACACTGTAGTAGTAGAATCAAGGGCTGAGTATTATTCTTAGCGTAAGTATATGAATACGAGGTGCTCCAGTAGGGAGTAGCAAGATGAGAGAGGAGAGAGGAGAGAGAGAAGAGGTTTTTAGTGGACCAGTAATTAGTACTACCAGGTAAGAGTGGAGAATATTATAGTGGTGTATATAGTAATTGACTAGTGATTAACTAATAAGCACTAAAATTCAGCAATTAAAGTACTTAATGGGGTAGGGGAAGAACTGAAAGATATTGATGCAGTGTATGTTAGGTTCTTGTTACTCTGTTGATTCGCCAATGATTCCTCAGAAGGAGGAAACTGAGCTGCTTATATAACTTTTCAAGAGGAGGGGTGGCTGGTAGATGGCTGGGTGGAAGGCCTTATACACTGGACATTGCTAGTATCCGGCAGAGAGGCTTCATAATACCTGAATAGGTAGAGTAGTGACCTATGGTAGATCTGACAGTATATATTTGACAGTATAGTGCTATGAGTAGATGTATAGTTATACAAGTAGAGTAGAATAGTGTATCAGTGTAGAAAACACAGTAAAGCAATATAGACTAGTATAGAGTGTAGTATAAGTAATACACCTTGGTATTGTTGTAGGGTTATACACTAGTAGAATAGAGCGGTATGGAGTACACTAATAGAGTAGAGTATAGAGTAGAGTATAGAGTAGAAAAAAAGCAGCATGGGTAGTGGTACACCCGTACATCCTAAATTTAATATCTTCACCCAAATTTGAAAAAGCCCTAATATAAAGTAAGGAGATAATTTTCTGTTTTCGCTTTATATTCAAAAAAAAAAAAAAAAAAAAAAAAAAAAAAATTTTTTTTTTTTTTTTTTTTTTTTTAAAAAAAAAAAAAAAAAAAAAAAAGAAAGAAAGCTTTTCCTTAGATTGGATCATAAACATGTGTTTCTGTATTTGGCCTGGTAGTCTTTTTCGCAATCTTGACTGAAAAATGTGTCATTCTCTCAAAAATATTATGCTAGTGTGTAAAAAAGCAGAACCTAAAAGAGACACCAAAAATCAGAAACCACTTCAATTGAATAACAAGGTCAAAAAATTTACAGAGCCCGTTCCAAATAACCTCCATATTTATTACCTTGGCATCACCTTGGATTACCGTATCATTACCAAGGGGACTGCAGATTACACCATACTCTGTTCATGCCATAGTAATCACCATCACTAACAATGTGCCACACTAGTATTTTAGTATACAGTATGCTATAGTATAACTAAGCTCTAGTGGTAGTACATAGTAGCTAGTATGTTACTACATAGTCTAGTGTGGAGTACATAGTATAGAGTATGGTACATTGTATGGTACAGTGTATACTAGTAGTCCTATGTATGATAGTAGTGTATACTAGTAGTAGTGACATCAGAGAGTAAGTTTGTTAGGAAAGACATAGGCACCAAAATGAAAGACTATGGTTGATTGAATTTCCAAAACAAAAAACAAAAAAGAAAAAACATATGTTCTGCCAATTTCCATTTTCTTTTTCCACCTCCAGTGTCTGTCCATTACTCGTTCGTTAGTTCTGCAGATTGATTGCACTATGAAGGACCGAAAAAATTCATAGTATACCGCGAGCAAGCCTTTCCACACTACACTTCACCACAGCAAAGCACAGCAAAGCGCCATGCCTCCCAAGAAAAACCAAGGTCAGGACAAAGCCAAGGCTAAGGCCAAAGCAAAGTCCATCGAGGACAAGGGATTTGGAATGAAAAACAAAAACAAGTCCAAGAAGGTGCAATCGCAGATCAGTCAGATGCAGCATGGAGCCGATGGAGGCCTTGCCAAGAAGAAAGAGGCTGAGAGAAAACGGGCTTTGGAGGAGAAGAAGGCTGCAGAACAAGCCAAAAAGGAGGCTGCTGCTCTTTATGGTATTTCCCAGCAAAAAGTGCCATTTGGCGTGGACCCCAAGTCCGTGCTCTGTGAGTTCTTCAAGCAAGGCTTGTGTACCAAGGGCCCCAAGTGTAAGTTCTCTCACGACCCCAACGTGGGCCGTAAGGACGCCAAGAAGGACTTGTATACGGATGCCCGTGCCGAGAAGGAGCTGGATACTATGGATAGCTGGGACGAGGAGAAGTTGAGAAAGGTGATTTTATCCAAACATGGTAACTTGAAGACCACCACCGACAAGGTGTGCAAGTACTTCATCGATGCTGTGGAAAACGACAAGTATGGTTGGTTTTGGACTTGTCCCAACGGCGGAAACGACTGTATGTACAGACACTCGTTGCCTCCAGGCTTCGTGTTGAAGACCAAGGAGCAGAAGAGACTAGAGAGACTTGCCAAGGAGTCCGAGCCCAAGATCACGTTGGAGGAGTTCATCGAATTGGAAAGAGGCCGTTTGGACAAGAGCACGTTTACGCCCATCACCTTGGAGTCGTTCAAGCAGTGGAAGATCACACAGAAGGCCAAGAGGGACGAGGAAAAGAAGAAGGAGCAGCTCTCAGGAAAGAGACCTTTGACAGGAAGAGAGATCTTGACCAAGAAGTACGCCGACAAGTACTACCAGGAAGAGGACTCCGAGCAGGGTGACGAGATGGACTTATCGGAGTTCAAGAAGGCGCTTCCGGCCGACGATGATGACATTGTCGATTACGGCGAAGGTGCGCTGTACGATACATTCAGCGAGGTCAAGAGCGACGCTGCTAAGTCTGATGTTAAAAATGCTGAAAAGAGTGACGTCAAAAGTGACCCTGTTGAAAAGAGTTCCGAGGGTGTTGAGACCAGCACCAAAGCATGAGAAGCTACTTCTCTCATGATCACTCGGAGCCCATGCTCCGGATGTATCCAACGATCCGATACCTGTAATATACACTACTAAATACATTCTGCTCGAATTCACAGGCTTGGGGTTGCCGCTGCTGGCCCTGCCCTCTCCAAAGCCCGCTTGAAGAAGCCAGTATCGTCATCTTGGAAAAACTCCAACCTTGTATTGGTGCCATCCAACTTGTGCAACACGTGCGCTACTCGTTGGATGAACAAGGCTCCTTTGGCATCGATGTCTTCCAACTCGTAGAAATCCTCTGCACCCCGTAACTTGGCCACCTTATCCAACGCAGCTTTGCTGGCTTCAAACTCCGAAAAGGGTGTGAGGTCCGGCTGGATGGATGTGGCAGTTCTTCTTCTGGGCGGAGGTGCAGGAGGAGACTTAGTGTTGCCCAGGTCCTTTTCTCCATTAAGGTTCTTGAGGAAACTTTCATCTTTCAAGTACTTTCTTTCGGGAAGTGGTGGGACCCGGCGCATGGTGTTTCCCTTTAGAGCTTCGGGCTTGCGAGGAACAATGGGTGGGAGCTTCAGCTTGCGCTCCCTAGCAGTTGGCGTCAGAGTTCCCAGGGAAAGGTCTATTAAGTCAGGCGCGGCTCCGTCCTGAGCCCTGCTTGAGAGCTTGAAAGCTTGTCTTTTGTTCCAGTCGTCGATCATGGAGATGATTTCCAAGAGAATGCTTGCGTCGTCAACTAGCGAGAAGGAATGCGGTACTGCCCGGATGTAGATGGCACATACTCGGTCGGGGTGCAGCTGGGCTAGGTCGACGTATGCCTCCATATCCTGCTCACCCGAATCTCCAACACAGATGAACTTCTTCTTGGGAAAGTCCTTCAAGATCTTCCTGAGTGTGTTGCTTTTACGCGATGACGAAGGCTCCATGAGCGATGCAATGATGTTGCCAGAATATTGCTTCAAGTGAATAGATCCTGCTGGGAGTCCAACCACGTTGAAGTACTGGTTGATGAGAGTGAAAAGCTGCCACGGCGAGTTGGACACGTAGTGAAACGTGGTATCAGACTGGGTCTTGAGGTCCTGGAACCACTTGACCACCGACGGGATGATCCATGTATTGATGTCTCCCACCAACATGCGGTTCATGAGCTCGCGCTTATCGCCAACAACACCGGTGAGCTTTACGGTGTCGTCAATGTCACTGATCACACCGATGCCCGAGTTCTTCATGATGATGACCTCTTGGCATGCACACACAGTTTCATCAATGGTAGAGCTGACCTGGACCACGGACGGTTCGTACGGAGTGAAGATCTCACAATCGAAATGGCCATTGATATCAGTGAAGATTAAATTGGTCACGAGTTCATTTGCTAAGGATGAATCCACAGCACCAACCAGCACACTCAATTGGGCCTTTGAGACCGATCGGGCAATGAAAGAGCTGAGCCGCTCTTTGATCAAGACCTCCGTGGAGCTGTTCTCATCCACAGAGCTAGCAGTGCTGCCCCCAGAAATCACGGAATCGGTATCGCTCTGGGGATCTGATTCGGGTGTCAGCGACAGCAGAAGTACCGGGTCGTTACCCAAACGGTCCACTGCAGTCTGTGCAGAATCAGCGCTCTTATAGTTGGCGATCTGCTTGGCAAGGGAGAGCACGAGTCTGTTTTTTCGGGACATTATTCCCGGGCACCACATCCAGCCACGTACAAGGGCCACATACCCGGGCTGACCCACCGGCGATTCAGTGGCTGTAACAAGACGCGTATACGAAGGGAATAGCGTAAACGTAGTATCGCTAGGAAACGAGAGCGGGTACCCATACTCATCGTAGCCAACGCGGCCCGCACGGGACGTGACATTCAGAGCCAACAGAGTCACGGAAGAAGTAAATTTGGGAATATAAGTATCCCTGGTGGCACGAGCCAAGCCAAGGAGTTTTTGGCGGCGGCTGGAGGTAAGTGCAGGCGAGAGGTTCAGCAGTAAGTTAAAGCCAGACGCAGCGCTGGTCTGTGAACCGGCTAGCGTGGCATTATCCAGAGACAGAGAGTCTCCAGAGGAGGAGCGCGTGGCGGACATAAGTTGAGAGCGCTTGGCTTTCAAACGCCCCCAAAGGCCAAGACGAGGGGCACGGAAGGCTTGGTAGTCACGGTAGACGTCACGAACAAAGCGAAACTTGGAGGGTTTTGGCGAGGAGCGTTTGAGGGATTGGCGGGCACGGAGGAAAGCAGAGGCTTTGCGTAGACTGGGCCGAGGAAATTTAATTTTGAGGGAGGGGGCCGTGCAAAGGGGGAGGAGAGAGGACCGGCTATATATAGAGAGCCAGGCAGCAGAGAGGAAATGTGGTGCTGTTGCGCAGAAGTTCTGGAGCAGAGGGCATATATTGAAGGTGCATTTGGGCGCGACTGCGAAAAGGAACATACTAGATAAGAGCATATGAGCGGGCTAAAAGGTGACTATTTAATATGAAAGCGGGGTTAGGGGGTGATAATAAGAGAGGGTGTTTTTTTTTTTTTTCTTTGGGGAGGGGTAATTACAGACGATGATAGTGCTTTTTTTTTAGAATATATGGTTGTTGGGTAGTGGTGTTATAATAGAGAGAGAGAGAGAGAGGAAGGGGGCACAGGGCTCGTGACCAGGGTGTGAAATGGTGTCTGGTGTAAAATACAGAGGTTGTCATATGCATGCACTGATGACCACTAGTATTACAGTTGACATGACAATCAGACAATGATGACTCATTGCACATTTTTTAAGGTGTTGGTTAAGTCACGTGTCTTCAGTAATACAATAGAAGAAACTCAAAGAATTGGGAAGATCTTCATTATCTATAAATGTGTAGTATGTAACTATAAATAATGCTTGGCAGAGTATACTTTTATGAGTAGAGCACGACCCAAAACCCCAGTGGTTATCAGAAGAGCGTACCAGTCATTTTCTTATGATAATTAATTTCTGAGTAATGCTATTGGTTCAATAATTCAAGGGTACCTCGAAACCCCCAAGTTACGAATGTCTAGGCCAGTACCAGAATTAACTGACTATACTGATCATGACTATACTGATCATGACTATACTGACCATGACTATACTGACCATGATTATCCAGGGCATATACAAAGCCACTATTGCGAGCCAAATACCCACTCCTTCTGATATGATATGGTTAAGGAAGGGATTAAGGAGTTGATTCAACTAAATGTCAATTACTGTGACAATTAACCTATGTACTGCGTGGTCTATAATTGATGCGCGTGATCCAGTGTCTCAATGGAAAGTACATCAATGGAAAGTACATCAATGGAAAGTACATCAATGGAAAGTACATCAATGGAAAGTACATCAATGGAAAGTACATCAATGGAAAGTGACTCAGGTGGATTAAAGAAAAATTAATGGAAATTAATTTATTGGTCTGTCTGATTGTCCAATATGCAAATTCGGAAAATAGTACTCCAACTATTTTTACTATGTGTACGAGTAAAAAGTTAGGAATATTTAGAGGTTCTTAGAGAATGACTCGCACACCCCTTAGATTGTATTGAGTGCTTGAGAGTGGTCAACTTACTGTGACTTAGGTGACTTTTTTTGACTTCTATGATTTCTGTAACTTTTTTTTTGACTTTTCTGATTCCTTGAATTTTCTGATTCCTTGACTTTTCTGAATTTTCTGACTTCTATGACTAATTAACATGTCAAAACTATAACCTTGTGGGTATAACACCTAAACAATCCATCATGCCTAATTTTTGAGTATGGTATATTGTTAGTGTCCACTAGAGCAGAACAAGTGCGCTCGCTTTTCGCTTCGCTTTAACTACTGTCGCACCCAATACAATACATCGAAAAACCACCATAGACGTTATGAAATTGTATGAGATATATGATTAAAAGTAATCCACCTCTTTTTTTTTTTTGCTTTTCTTTTGTGAGTTCTAGAACACAGTAAAAAAACACTCTGAAATGTTATTGTATTTCTAGTGGTCAGATGATAGCCACTCAAGGCCAGACATACCGGACAGGTCAAACATAATAATGAGAGTTTATTTAGTTCTAAGTGAAACTAGATTAATGGCAACCACTACAAATAAACTTACACATACATCCTACTACTTCCCCTTCTACATCCACTTCCCTAAATCCCAATACTTGTTAGATCCACCTTCGGTAGTGCTCTAGCTATTTCAATATTTTGAGCCTACGCTGTCTAATCCTAATAATGGCCATTCCATTGTGCCACTTCTCTACCATCATTGTATGAGGTACCAGCATGGAAGGTGGAAAGTTTTTCCCCTTGTACCTAACAACAACCGATTGACTAGGTGACGCCGTTGTCAACTACGTAAGTAGCCCTATTCTTCCCTCTGGAGAACCATCGGCTAATGAACATAGTAAGCAGAGTACCTGACTTAACAACAAAATTCTAACACACTTCCCTATATCGCAATGTTTATTTAGTATCACAATTTCCAATGTCTAGTTATTTGAATGTCACTTTACTGGGGATTAGAATTATTATGCGATATGGGGCTTTAGCCTGTATTCGCAAAGGGTCTAAGCTTCTAACGGTTTGTCAATTGAATGGATCTTTTCCTGGAACGATGACCTAACGGTGTTCTGGAATATGCTATCGGGTACTCTGGATAGGAACTCTCCCAATCAGTGTTATAAAGGCTATGGATAGTTATATAGAGAGTGTTATGTTCTTTATAATGTGTGTTTGCCTAATCTTGTATCCGTTGATGGTTTTTCAAAGAGAGGAACCGAAGCTGCTTAAATAACTGTGAGAGAAACGTGGCATCAAAAAACTCTTCACCAGAACAATAGTAAGGATTCTTCCAGAATATTCGAAAGGACCATCATAGTACTTCATACAACGATGGTTGTGACACGGCGTTTGCAATTGCCATTGTAAAAATCGGACTGATAGGCAGGGCCATGCCTATGGTGGATCTAACAATCTATACTTATCCCCATTATGGTCATTTACAAATTTAGTATATTCATATAATTGAAAATCATATAGATATTATTATATTCCCATATGTCTATCATTTTTATATGTATCATTTATTCCATTTATAAGGCATGTAATCTCAATCATTACTGATTAAATTTATATCCTCATTTATCCTATTTTTATACACACGAAAGAGTCCAAATAGAACGGTAAAATGTATATATAATAAAATATTCTAAAAAAATTAATAAAAACATTTTTACGATGTAGTGTTAGGAGTTTTAATATTATTTACTTAATAATAATATTTCCATTATGTGGTTTATTAATAATAGGAGCACTAGTACCGAAGTGCCTGCAACCATTTCGCAGCAATAAATCCTAGGGCAGAATTAACCAGAGCACTCCAAGCAACAACCCATAGCCTATTATTCCTACCACACCCCATCCCCTATAAATACTCATTTTTTTGCCGAGTAGCTCAATACGTTGGTATATTATTAGTTCGGATAAGCTAGTAATTCTGATTTCAGAATTCTGGTGATCGGTATTCAGTTCTGCAGTGATGATGGTAGGCTCGGTGCAGGAGCCATGGATAAGTGGCCCGCGCTCCGCCCACCAATTCCTGATAACCATAGCCACTCCACCTGCCCAACACCACATAGCTCCAGTGCCCAAAGCAGAGCGGCTCCAAGGGATATAAATACATATAACTACTCTTTTCTTTTAAGCCACGTGTTCCCTTCCCCACCTTTCCCTGTGCATGAACATAGCATAACACCCCATCATTCCCCACACCAGCCGAACACATCCAGACCCCAAATGTCGTTGGACGAAATCTCCATCGGCAACGAACTCAAAGACGCATTCAAACCCACCAGCAAATGGATTTCCAACGGTATCAACTGGCTCTCGGATTTGGAAGATTTCTACAAGGAGAGAGCTGCACTTGAGAAGGACTATGCGGCCAAGCTCCGAGAATTGACCAAACGCCATTTCGACAAGAAGGCCAAATCGTCCTCACACTTATCAGTGGGGGACGAGCCGCAGATCACTCCTGGCTCACTAGAAAGTGCCTCGGTGGTGCTTTGGAACGAGGTCTTGACCCAGACTGAAGCCATTGCGCAGGAACGTGACCACTTTTCACTGGAGATCCAAACCAAGATCTGTACCAACCTCAATGCATTGCAGATCAAGCTGAATAAGATCAGTTCAAGAATTGCAGGCATCAACGACTTTTTGGTATCGGAGAAAAAGGCCCTGGATGAAGAGGTGTCGAAGGCCAAGAAGGCCTATGACCATACATGCCAGGCCACGGAAAGTGCCCGGCAAAAGACCGAGAAGTCAGCCAGCGAGAAAACCGCCCATAAGTTGGAGGAAAAGAAGGTTGACATGAACAACCACAAGAACGACTACCTCATCAAGTTGAGTACTGCCAATCGCTTAAAGGATAAGTACTATTTCCAGGACTTGCCCGAATTGCTCGACTACTACCAGGACTTGAACGAGTGCCGCGTGGGGATCTTGAACAAGTTGCTCAAGAATGCCTCCATTATTGAGCGGAACTCCAATGATAAAGTCAAGGACTTGTTGCATACTGTTGACTCCACCATTGACCAGAATAACCCCAAATTGGACACGGCCATGTTCATTAAACACAACGCAGTTGCATGGAAGGAGCCCCAGGACTTTTACTTCATTCCTTGTGATTTCTGGCATGATGACGAGTCGTTGGTCACCAAAGAACCTGAACTCACGGAGTTGAAGAGACGCTTAAACTCCACCTTGAACTCATATGCAGTGCAGAAGGACTCTACTCTTGCAGCCAAAGAGAAGTTGGAGGAGGTGGCTCAGCAGAGGAAAGCCAGCGATGAGTCTCTTACTCTTAAGTTCGACTCCAAGCTTGATGCCACTCTTATGTTGTTGCAGAAGTTCATGAAGGAGGATTCAGCCCGGGTTAAGAGCGAGGTGGAGATTGAAATCATCCAGAACTTCGCCGGCGACCAGGACTTGACCTACCATGAGGTACGCAAAGAGAAGAAGTCCAAGTTTGGGTTCCTCAAGAGCAGCAAGAAGACTGCTGAGCCCGAGCAGCACCATGATGCTCAGTCCATACATACAGTGACCAGCAACATCACCAGCAATTCGCAGGGCACCAAATTAGGAGGAATCTTCAGCTTGCGGAGAAGCAAAACTGGAGCCTCTACAAACACCCAGTCTTCAGGTGCAGGTGCCGTGGCATTGTACCCATACGAAGCAGCCGGAGACGACGAGACAACTATCAGACAAGACGAGGACTTGGAGGTTATGCAGGAAGATGACGGGTCCGGATGGACCATGGTGCGTGGAGCATCAGGCGAAGGTCTTGTGCCCACCAGTTACCTACAAATGCACGAACCAGCCAGTGGAGGGAAGAAAAAGGGCCCTTCGGTTGCACCCAAGAGAGGAGCACGCAAGGTGCAGTATGTGGAGGCCCTCTACGACTACACTGCAGGGGAAGACAATGAGTTGAGTTTGCAAGTGGGAGACCGGGTGATCTTGACACAAGACGACACGGACGGAAGTGGATGGAGTGAGGGAGAGTTGAACGGAGCAAAAGGAATGTTCCCCACAGCATACGTGCGGAAAATCTAAGAGAAACAGCTACATATAAATATCGTTAGTTATTTATAAGAGAAATACCAAATTAAGTATTTGTCAAAGTATTCGCTAGAAGCATGACGGGAGGAATGCACCGGCCCAGTACACTAAAAACACAAGAAAGGCATTCCCGGGGGAAAGATGGAGGTTTTTGAAGAAGAACAGAGGCACGTTTAGTATTCACCTGGGATCTCGAAAACAACCTTCTTACCGGTCAACTTACCGTACAATTGGGAGAAAGACTCCAACTTGTAGTCGACGGCAGAGGAGTCCTTGGAGTCCAACAAGACCTTTTGGATCTTCTCACCACCAACCAAGTATCTGACTCTCTTACCAACAATCTCAGTTGGGAAGACCATGTCCTCCAAGATTTTGTCGTGGACAGCAGTCAAAGTTCTGGATTGAGGTCTCTTTTGTTGCAACTTGGACTTTCTGGCTGGCTTAGGCAAGATTCTTCTCTCAGCCAAGAACACAACGTGTCTGTCAGGGAACTTCTTCTCCAACTCTCTGGTCAATCTGGTTTGGACCTTTCTGTAAGCAAGGACAGATGGAACTGGCACAAAGATGGCCAAAGCCTTCTTACCTCCGTTGACATCGAACTCCTTGATGGACTTGAATTGCAAAGGTCTCAACTCGGCCTTCAAGTCGGATTGTCCCTCCAAGTCAATGAAAGCTTGGGCAACTTGCAACTCCAATTCAGTTGGGTTCTCTGACAAGATCTTGTTGGCGGCAGACATTATGGATGATTGTCGATGTGTGTTGAAGAAGGAAAATTTTTAGGAGGGTTTTTTTTTTGATGGTGCGAATGCCAAAGTGAAAAAACGTCTGGGCCTGCACACGCGGCCCACGGCCTTAGTCCAGTGCGCTGCGAGGGATTTGGGTGCCAGTGCCTGGTGCGCGTAGACTGCGGTGCGGCCCTCTCTTCTTAGGAGCGCACGTGACTACTGTGACTGTTTCCTACACTCACTATTCCATATAGTCATACCAGTCAGTACACCTACATACAATATAAATATGTATATATATATATTACATCTACGTAAATAAAGGTATGGTTCATATATAAATATTATGAAATTATATATTTTGGAATTAGCAATAATGATGTAAATTTAATTTTACAAAAAGTAAATTGTTAGATTCTTGTAAGCACGTAAATTACCTAATCAAAACTATATTGGTTGATATTTCCTCAGGAACAGGAATCGGCCAGGATTAAGTATTCTGCCGGAAGGTAGCCGAGGGGGCGTAGTAACGGTGAACCGAGAGGTGGGGTAGTGGCGGTGAACCCGAAAGGGGGTTCTCGATTAACTGGGCACGTGAGCTCAATCCCTGTATGGATAGAACACTCATACGGAATCTAACAGCTATGACCAGGTAGTTTCTGACTAATATTACTATAGAATATACTACTATAGAATATACTACTATAGAATATACTACTATGGAATAGGGTATATACTAGCACCACACTAAGAGTATATACTAATGCTGGTTGAAATAGGTATGAATCATCATTTCTCCATCCATAATCCACCAGTAAATAGTCAGAAAAGAGGATGCATAAAACCAAGGGTACTTAGAATGGTCCAATTCGAAAAAAGCATGTGTATTTTGGAATCCGTTTTTGGCTGTGTTGCATCCATATCCATACTGCTACACCAGAAGAGGACCCCAAAGAGGAAAGTACTAGACTGAATACTGTACAATAGTGAAATAAAATTTATGCTATATTTTCTATAAGGCTACAAAGTGAATATTTGAATACGGTGATTGGTGTGAATAATAAGATAGTGTAACTGGTGTGAATGATAGAGTAGTGAAATTGGCGTGAATGATAACATAGTGAATTGGGTGGTGTATGAGAAATTTAAGTACAGTGTAATTGGTGAAAATCGGTGCGTAGAATAATGCGTGATTATTCTTGAGTTGGAAAGAGTCAAAGGCAATATATGTTCAGAGTAGGATATTTTAGACAGGGCTTTTAGTTTCAACAGGATCGGAAGTGTTGCTTATATGCAGGTAACGAGATACTACAGGAGTATAGTCCGGATTCAACCCCAACTCATGGAATTGAAGTCAATATTCGATCTTTAGATCTGGTATCGAGTTATTGATATGGGTAGGCTCATTTCTATACACTATCTTCTAAATTATGTGATACTCTACTACTGTTCTACAGCTCTACAGCTCTGATCCACAGTAGGATTTCAAGCCTGAGTCCCAATCGATACAAGTATCGTTTCATTAATTATTTTATCCAAAGTAATAGTACTTCATATAAATCAGGGGCATGTAGAGTACAGTATATAGAGTAGACGTGAATGCTTAGAATGAGAGAAAGAGCATAGAATGAGAGAAAGAGCATAGAATGAGAGAAAGTGGGTGCGTAGAAGTATATGAGCAGGAGCAGTGAGCAGTGAGTAGTGAGACTTCTTGAGTGAGTGAGACTTGAGTGAGTGAGACTTGAGTGAGTGAGACTTGAGTGAGTGAGACTTGAGTGAGTGCATACTGCCATATATCTTTCCAGGTAACTGAATAGCATTTCCAATGAAATGGTCACTGGTACTGAGGCTATGACTTCTAGATCCTAGCTTCTTTTTAGTACTGACACTCTGTGCTGGAACATTCTGTGGTAATATTTCGTCAAATTGTCTAATTGTCTAATTGTATAGTTGTGTAGTTGTGTAGTTGTGTAGTTGTGTAGTTGTGTAGTTGTGTAGTTGTGTAGTCGTCTAAAGTCTGTGTTGGAATTGTCTGTAAACTGTCTGTTGGAAATCAATGGTGTATTTTTTTACGAAATTGTGCTTTCGCAGTGAATTCACCAACTGGCATCTCCAATGGGAGCTATAAATTTGGGAGTGGAAATAAAAAAGAAATTAAAGGAATATTCTGAAACAAACCTGAAACAACTTGCCTCTTTCCTAATTTGGCTGAAACTCAAGGTGAGTGTGGCCAGTTACTCCAATCTATAGTAATTACTCTGCGCCTACGTTGGTCACTGCTGAGCAAATACATTGCAGAGACATCGTGGACAATGCAGAGACATCGCCGACATCGCAACTGAGACCTCACCCAATCCTACACCCACCTAACGTCCAGTATTTTCCACTCCACTCACAGTAAATTCCAGTATCCAGTACCAGTACCAGTACCAGTACCAGTACCAGTACCAGTACCAGTACCAGTACCAGTATACTCAGTTCCTTCCACTATATCACTCCGATTGCTGTAGAAGGCTTGGTGACGTTTTCTGCCCGGGTTGTTTGCCTACATATAACGCGCCTATATCGGGGCTCGCGGTAGTCGCTCCTCCCCACATGTCGCTCGCCCGCTACTGGCTCACCTCTTCCCTCCCACGCCTTCTGCTCTGCACCAACCTTAACGCCATACGCTTTTCCTCCATGGCTCCTCCCATCGAAAACGCTAAAAAACTCGCTGCCTACAAGGCGGTCGACGAAAACTTCCCCAAGAACGCTAAGGTGGTGGGCGTTGGCTCCGGAAGCACTGTGGTTTACGTGGCTGAGCGGTTGGGCCAGCTCCAGAACAAGAGTCTGTTTGTGTGTATCCCCACGGGGTTCCAGCTGAAACAGCTTATTATAGACAATGGCCTCACTTTGGGCTCCATTGAACAGTTTCCCGAAGTGGACATTGCCTTTGATGGCACCGATGAGTGTGATGAAAACCTAAATTTGATCAAGGGCGGAGGTGCTTGTCTTTTCCAGGAGAAGTTGGTGGCTGTTGCTTCTCGCGCACTCATAGTGGTTGCGGACTACCGCAAAAAATCCAAGGCCTTGGGCACAGAATGGACACAGGGGGTGCCGGTGGAGATTGTGCCCAATGCTTATGCCAAGGTGACGTTGGATTTGCAGAAAATGGGCGCCCAGAAGGTGACCTTGAGACTGGGAGGCTCGTCCAAGGCCGGCCCGGTGGTTACCGACAACAACAACTTCTTGATCGATGCCCATTTTGGCGCCATTGCCGACCCAGAGGCTTTGCACTTGAAGATCAAGCAGTTGGTGGGTGTAGTGGAGACAGGACTCTTCACCAATTTGGCCAAAAAAGCATATTTCGGAGAGGAGTCGGGCGAAGTGTCAGTTTGGGGCCAATGAAAACCCTCTATTTTTTTATTTATCAAAAAGTAGCTGAAACAATGCACAATAATACCAGGGTCTAACGGCTATTGAATGGACACGACACTCGGCTAGTTTAAGCGAGCATAATGGCTTTTTATTATGGACCTCACAGCAGTTCATACAGGAGACCACACCGAAGACCATACAGAATAATAAGGCGCAGATACAGGAATCAGTGAAAAATAGTGTAATTCTATATGTTATTAGGTTTTGAGCAGTGCTCTTTCATAACCAGTATGAGAGTCAGTAGCAGGTATTGACATCACCTTTGGCGTGGCTTTTTACTTAGAGTGGCTGGAGATCCAGTTCAAAGTCTCTCCCAACCCCGTACCATCAATAGCAATGGTGGGAATCACCGACCAGGTGTGCTGGCCACTAAGCGAGTTCATCTGGAAACGGTCAATCAACTCCTTGGGCTTGATAGCACCAGCAACGTCCTGCTTGTTGGCCAACACAATCAACAAACAATTGGCCAACTCCTTGTCGTTGATGACTCTCATCAACTCCTTCTTGGACTCGTCCAACCGGGCAATATCCGACGAGTCCACCACGTAGATAAGCGCATTCGTACCAGTAAAGTAGTGTCTCCACAAGGGACGGATTCTCTCTTGTCCACCACAGTCCCACACGGCAAACGACACGTTCTTGTGCTTAACGGTCTCCACGTTGAACCCCACAGTGGGCACGGTCTTGGAGGTCTTGCCAAGTTTCAATTTGTACAAGATGGTGGTCTTACCAGCGTTATCAAGACCCAACATCAAGATTCTCATCTCCCTGTTCTTGAACAAGCGAGAAACAAGAATACCCATGGCGATAGTTTTGGAAAGGGGAGGATCTGGGTTGCGGAAGAAAAAAACGAGAGAGAGGCCAGAGATGCCAAGGGTTATATAATAGGAGTCACAAAAGGAAAGTGTGAAACAATATCGGGGTCTGAAACAAGACAACTAACTTACGCAGTGCAAAAGAGAAGGGCGTGGGCGGCGAGACTCGAAACACTTGTGAAACCGTGGAGGGTAGTTTGACGAGTCCTGCGTGCACTCCGGCCTGCACCGCATCTCAACACGACGCACTCACCTTTTCTGAGCATAATATGGTGGGCTAAATAAAAAAAGCTGCGCATGGCCACCATCGACGCTGCGAGGTAATGGTTATGAAGCGTGGGATGAGCCAGGTTCAGACGGGCCCTATTGTGGTAAACCTGGGAAGAATGCTTTGTAAAATGTCTTGGTTTGTACATGGGGGAGAACTGAAACATTCCTGAAACATTCCTGAGACATCCCTGAGACATCCCTGAAACACTATTTCTTGCGAAGGTACACTGAAGGTTAAATCTCGCGGTGCACCGAAGCCTAATGTCGAAGGGACATGAAGACTAAATTATCCCAGATCACAAGACAATTTAGACAATTACAAAAGTTAGACACCACTAGAAAAATAGACAAGCTACACAAGATAAATTCTACAATTGCACAAACTAGAATTTAGACAATTATTCAACAATCTGGCATTCATGCCCCTACACATTACATAAAGCATCAACCGTGTGCACATAGCTTTGTTCGGCACTGCCCTGAGACAGAAACTAGTACACACCACAGTACGAAAAAGTGCACGCACGAAAAAGTCACCCAGCAGAAAAAAGTCCAATGAGAAAAAAGTCCCATGAGAAAAAAGTCCCATAAAAAAAAGCTTGTAACCTGAACATGACAAAAGGTCATCACAAAAAAACATGACAAAAGGACATGTCAAAAAAAACATGACAGAATCAGAATTAATAGCGTGATAGAAAAGTCTATCTCCAGTATGAAATGATTTTAAACTGAAATAGGAGTAAATGAGTGAATCAGGAGTGGATCAGATCTGGTATCACCACTGGAGATAAGCTTCACACAGAGAACAAGGGTCAGTGCGGGATAAGAGAGGCCTAAGCGCATTCTCCCCAGTGTCGTTCCTTGCGCGCAGTCCCACACTCAATTTATTATCCCACGCCATTTCTCACTTCATTCTCACTTCATTCTCATTTCCTCACTATTCTCTTTTTCCCTGACCTGCTCACTTCCTCACTTTTTTTCTTACCAAAACCTTCTCACCTTCTCACCGACTACCATACTTTTTCTCACCACCAAACTTTTTGCTCACCCCTTCAATACTTTTTCTTCCTCAATGAACATTACTTACTACTTCACTACCTTTTTCCTCACTCAGCTCCTTTGAAAGATGTCATGTTCTATATACAATTACAGCAAAATGTCCAAGTACTCTGGGAACATACTACCCATGAGAGTATGCTACCTTATCACTGTAGACGGTATGAATCAGTAATCCTTACATTACATGATTCTGACCTATACTACTATACATACACATATTTCACTATGGTTCTATACTACATCTCTACACTATTACGTTATCAGTACCTTACCTCAGTGTTTGTAGTAGTATATGTATACCGGTATAGAGTGGTATTTTTTTCGAACATTCACGTCACTTTTCCCCTCCCACCTCCATTTCCTCCCATTTCCTTCCATTTCCACTTCCTCACTTAACATCACACTTAACATATTTCTCCTTTTTATCAACAATAGGAACTATTTATTACCTATCTAGGTGCTATTGTGTTATACTACTAACTACTGCCACCATCGAGAGTAAATCATAAAAATTGTCTATTTTAAAACATTCTTTATATAAAACAGTATGTCTTATAAATGTATCAGGCTACCTATGATTGATATGGGGTTATACTGTATATCTAGTAATACAAGAACACTGTGAATTATAGTATATACAAGAGTACAGTATATACAAGAGTACAGTAATGAAAGGGTATAGTGTATAGAGCACTGTCATAATGGTTACGAGCACTGTTACAAATGGTTGGTTATGAGCACTGCTACACATAATTACAAGCTGCTCCAAATATCTTAAAATATACATATTTTTCCCCAGTCATTCTGAGCATAAACAACAAGTCATATCGAGACTTCCTTCGTCAAATAATTTTCTAGTCAATGGGAAGAGGTCCCTTGGATTCAGAATGAAATATACTATGCGAAATGATCAACTTTCTTTAGCATCTGAGAAAGCTGTCTATCTGCTATTTATTGAATGAAATGAGATATGCTTTAGTACAACTTTAATTCATGAAGTTGCACTATTGACATACAAATCTTTTTCTCCTTACCACGTTCACTTCCCACTCTTGATCTTTTTCATGGACTCCACTCGTGCAATCACTCGCTCCAAAGAAAGCTTGACGTCACCCTTGGAGAAATGGTCTAAGTTGTAGTACTTGGGGGCTAACTCCACCAACCACTCCGGCTTGATGTTGGTCACGGTACGGATGTAGTTCTTGGACGTCAACACGAACTCGTTGTAGATCACCCACTCATCCTCTTTAGCCAACACCGTCAGCGGATGCACCAACACATCCTGATTGTCCTTAATGGTCAAGAAGCCTTTGTTTCCACTCTTCTTCTTGGCCACTTGCATGAAAAATCCTGCAGCCAAAGCCTTGCGGATATTGTCCCAGTACTGGGGGTTCTCGAAGTCCGTGCTATTGAGCTCCAAGTCATGTCTTTCCATGATCCGGCCCAATTGCGACCGCACGTTACGGGCCGAGAGCAATGACCGGTATGATAAGAAGTTGTCCCTGCACCACTGGTGCACTCCCACGTTGTAGGCGTCGTCGGAGTTGAAGCCCTCGTACACATTGAGCAACGTCAAGTGGTCTCCATCTGGGTGAGCAAAGGCCATCTTCATCTCATCAGCTCTCTTGCGGGCTGCTGCTGGCCTGACAAATACATTGGGCACGGATAGAAGGGCCACGATGGTCAAGATCTCCTCCGAGCACTTAAAGGCTGGCGACCCAATCAACATCACTGCCAACATGGGGTCCAAGGGGAAGATGGATGCAAGCCGTCCCAAGGCCGTCAAGTCTCCCTCATCACTGAGACATTGTAAGTAGTTGAGCTCCTCAAGGGCTCTCATCATGGTTTCCGGGGCAGGAGGGTCCATGAAGTCGAAATGCACCAAGTCGTCCACGCCCAACTTCTTCAATTCCAACACTGTAGATGCCAAGTTACTCCGCAAAATCTCGGGGTACAGCTGCTCAATAAGCTCCTTTTTGAATGCCTCTTCGGTATAAAGACGGAAACACTTTCCGGGCCTCGTACGTCCTGCTCTACCTGCTCTTTGCTGGGCCGAAGCCTTGGAGATGGGAGACACCAATAAGGACTCCACCCGGATCCGGGGGTTATAGACTTTTTGCTTGGAAAAACCAGGGTCCACCACGTAAACAATACCATCGATGGTCAACGAAGTCTCTGCAATATTAGTGGATACAATGACCTTTCTACCGGGTCTTCCACCGGGCTTATGGTTTTCTGGAGCAGGCTCAAAGATTTTTTGCTGTTGATTGGGAGGCAATGATCCATACAACGGGTATACCTTAATTGGCCCACAACCTTGTTCTCTAACAAGCTCGTCACCCTCCAACTGGATCTTCCTGCATGCGTCCTCGATCTCTTCTTCACCGGTCAAAAACAAAAGCACGTCTCCCTGGTCTTCAGTAGCGTGGATTTGCAACACGGTCCGGATAGCAGCATCCAAGTAATCCTTCTGGTACTCTGGAGTGTAGTAGATCTCCACCGGGTGAGTACGGCCAGGAACAGCAAGTAAAGGAGCCCCATTAAAGTAGTTCTGGAACTTCTCTGCATCCAAGGTGGCAGACATGATGATGATTTTCAAGTCAGGTCTTCTTAGCGTGATCTGCTTAAGTAATCCCATAAGGATATCCGTGGCCAAGGTCCTTTCGTGCGCCTCATCCAAGATAATACACGAGTAGCGAGCCAAAGTATGGTCCTCCATGGCCTCTCTCAACAACATACCATCGGTCATGTACTTGAGGATAGTCTTTGGCGAGGTTTTGTTTTCAAACCGGATAGAGTAACCCACCTCGTCTCCGAGCTCCACATCCATCTCATCAGCCACTCTCTTTGCCACCGACATAGCAGCCACTCTTCTGGGCTGCGTACAGGCAACCTGGGTTCCATTGAGGTGGGGCATATCGTCATAGAGTACAAACTGGGGGATCTGGGTTGTTTTTCCCGATCCGGTTTCTCCCACAAACACCATAATCTGGGTGCTCTGGAAGATCCTCAAGAACTCATCTCTTTGCGCATGCACAGGCAAATCCCTTCTTGTTCTCAAGATATCCACATACTTCTGGCTGAACTTTTTACCCGTAAATGGGTTATTTTTGCTATCCTCCAATTTCTGCGCAATGGCAGCAGTCGTTTTGAACCTCTGCGCTGGGTTGAACTCTCCATCATCGTGCACCTCCATCTTGGGAGGGGCCTCGTCATGGGCATGTGTCTTCATACTTTCTTCTGCATTCTCGGCCACAGTTTCCGCCACGGAATCCTGGAGCTTTTGTTTCTTGTACTTTTTCTTGTCTTCCTTGGCCATTGGTGAGGAAGATGTTGTGGGACGGAGATTTATCTCATCGCGTGGGTGTGTGCAGTCCACAGCCTATACCCTACTGAACACCAGAAATGCACTCCGACTGAAAATTAAAAAAAAAAATATTAAAGATGTAGTATTTTAGAAAGAAATATAGAGGTGTATTAAAGAGATCAAACTGTATGTAGTGTTTGCTTTTTGTGTGTGTGTGTGTAGTGTATTCACTTGACCATGATGAGAACTGATTATGTCCTTACTATGAGAGATTATAGAGCCAGGTCAGTCTGAGTCTAAGAACAGTGTGTTCAGGGAATTCTTTGTATAGTATAGGTAAAGGTAAGAATAGAAATGACTGAGATGAATATTGAAGTTTTACAACTATAGGATGTCATTGGGGACCAATGACATAACCGTTCCAGTTCATGCAATGTTAGATGATAAGTCGCAACAAATACCACTTGTATGCTTACCCATATACCAAAGTTCACTACTACTACTACTACTACTACTTACTCTTCCCCTCACTCTAGCTCTACTATCTTCACTTTGAGTACATAGTATCGATCATACTTTAATTTGCAACGGGAACCTTCACTAAGGATCCATTGCCTAGAGTAGAATACAACAAATCCTTACTTAAATAGAACTCTATGGCTTCCATGGGCCCTAATCAATACTCTACTTGTGTCTCTTTCTTCCACAAGCAAAACTTTCAACTCCCTCTTACTCTCACTCTCACTCTAACTACTTACTACTTACTACTTACTACTTACTACTTACTACTTACTACTTACTACTTACTACTTACTACTTACTACTTACTACTTACTACTTACTACTTATTAATTTCTACAGCCTTGTTTGATTGAGTAATAATTTCTTATTACTGGCCTTGGTCGAAACCACCTTTCTGAACCTGCTTATCCATACCACTCTGCCAATATTCACTCTGCCAATATTCACTTTACATCATCATACCACTGTATCTAAGAACTTGTATTTCTAATAAAAAATATCTCTATATTCTAATGTTTGTGGTTAAAGCCAGACTTCGAAAGTATATGGTTGTAGTGTTCTGATTCGAGAATGGTCTTCCCAAATGACCAAGAAAGTCCCAACCGAAGCCAAAAATTTAAACAAAATTAATAATTCTATGGTCTCAGATCCATTTTATTGGAACCATTTCATCAGATCTATTAAAGTGAATATGATGCCTTGAGTTTTCTAATTTTGTTGTGTGGTAGCTTGATGGCACCACATACCATTGTCATTGAATCGGAATTCAAAACCTTTTGAAACCCATATAGGACACCTTACTTATAATATCTCTAACACATGGTCACAGGATACCATAATAAAGGTGTTCCATGATTATCCAAAGTCATATGACTAATTCCATGAATGGATATGGAATTTTTATTTAATACAAAAATAATTGTAGTTCACATTACACTCAATATAAAAGGACCGTAGTTACAGAATGCATTTGGAGGTGATAACAAGGGTCTTTACGGCTTGTGGTTATAGTAATGGCGGATAAGTAGTCGAAGCTTACTCAAGACTCAAAACATCAATCCTTAACTCTTATCTATTTTCGTGGTCTATAGTAATACTACAGCCTATAGTCATGGTATGGTGACGGTATAATTTACAGTGACACCATAGTGTATAATCCCTAGTAATAGTCTATCGTGAGTGTACAGTGAGTGTATAGTAAAGAATTGCTAGAATTTTCGACTTGGCCTGTGATAGTGTCAGTAGCAGGAAAGAAACGACGGAAAAGCGTCTCAGGAAGACGGCTGAGTCTTCAAACGCTCTTCGTAACCGTGTAAAGAGGAATAGTCCATTTAGACCTATTTCAAGGCCTTCAAGAGAGTCCGAGAAATTTGAAGTGTAGGTAACAAACATGCTAACGAAGGTAGCAAGTATAGCATAGTGTAGTGTAGTAGTTTAGTTTAGTGTAGTAGTTTAGTGTAGTGTAGTAGTTTAGTGTAGTGTAGTAGTGTAGTAATTTAGTGTAGCAGTGTAGTGTAATGTAGTGTGGTACAGTAGTATAGTACTACTATAGTACTATAGCGTAGTACAATGTAGTGTAGATTTTGTGCTAATTGTAGAAGGCCAGAGATAACTGCGGATCAGACCTCGAATTACTTGGTGCGCTGGGGAAGTCCAGTACATCAGACAACTCCAAATAGTTCCAAGTAGTTTCAAGTTTCAAGTAGTTTCAGGTAAGTTTCAGGTCAATATGATTTACTCTTAGATTTGTTTAAATGTTGGGGTAACTGTGTGCAGTCCGGCTACGATTTCTATAGCAACAAATAGTGGAGTATTAGTCATAGAGAAAACAACTACCTACATGCAAGCCCGAGGTAGATAAGAGAGTGCGCACGTGTTGCAGTCCTCCATTACCCCGCGGCACACGCTCGTAACGCTGCACCAGCACCGCCTGCGCCAGTAAATAGTTGCGGGGGGTTGTGAGCCCGAGCGCTCCAGAGCAAAGTGCACTGAGGAAGTCCGTCCAATCACCACCACCACCACCAAAGAGAAATGTTCATAGGAACACTAGTCCATACAGTATCAATATACTGTTGGAATGAGCCTGTAGTATATACAGAGTAATTCCAGATATTCCAGATATTCCAGATATTCCAGACTCTATATATGTTATGTTCCTTAACTATTCTGCGAATGGCCGACTCCGGCAAGGGCGCCCAAATCTATAGTTCACCCAATCTATAGTGCGCCCATTCTATGGTGCGCCCATTCTATTGTGCGCTCAAAAGACAATCATAATCTATGGGCAGTTGTAGACAGCCAAGAAACAAGCACCGCAAAAAAACACCACCACCGGCAGAAGCCCTACTATTTATACACTTTACTAATTTGCCACCATTCACAAAAACCTTTGTGTTTGTGTCGGATCACAGGGTCCCCCCACGTTTCATATTTATTATCCCCCACTCTGGTCTCCCTTTCTAGACTCCTCTGCCATGGGGCCCTGGACGCGGCCCGCCGTGCGTTGCATCGAGCCGCGACACTTTTTTCGCTTCCTTCTTTCTTTTTCTCCGCCTGTGCGAAGTCGCATCTTCTGCTACACGCTCCCCCACCAGAATCACCCACGCTTTTCTTCTTCCTCCTCTGCGTTCGTCCACGCTGATGTCTTTCGGAAAATCTCTCTACGAAGCGGCGGTTGTGGCTTCGGCTGCTGGCTCTGTTGCCAGCCGCTCGCTTAACGTCTTGCTACACGATGCCTCTTCGTGGTACACCAGTTCCTTCATATCCAGTCTGCTCAAGGCCCATGATCCCAACACCAAGATGTGGGACTCGCTACAGAATGCCGCTCAAAGGGGTCGAGCCGGTGTAAGGGTTCAGATGCCTACACCTCTGGGGTTTCAAAACCTGGGGCTCCAAAACGGGCTCCAAAACGTAGGGCTCAAAGCCCTGGGGGGCCCAAAACCTTTGGGCTCTGTTTTGCAGACTCGCCACTACGCCACTAAGACCGTGTTTGTGGAGGACCAGGTGAAACACAAGAAGAAAAAGTCCAAGGCCAAGTTGAAGCCAAAGACTATTGGCTTGAAGGATAGCCCTGAGTTTGTCATGTCGCTGAGTGTGGTTCCTACCACCCGGTTGGCCAGAATCTTCCACTACGGCTCGTTAGCCGCTGGAATGGGCCTCAGTGCCGCTTCCCATGGCCTCAAACAATATGCTCTGGGTAACAAGAGCGATATTTCTCTCAAGAGTCTCTTCCTTAGTCCGTCCAATATCGAGCGCATGGCTCGCAAGTTCTCGCAGATGAGAGGCGCTGCTTTGAAAGTGGGTCAGATGCTCTCTTTCCAGGACCTGTCGCTTTTGCCTGCTGAGATTCAGCAGATCTTGTTGCGTGTGCAGAACCTGGCCCACTACATGCCGCTCCTGCAGTTGGAGAAGGTGATGCTGGCCGAGTTGGGCCTGGAATGGCGCTCTCGCAACTATACGCTGTTCCAGGATGTTCCTTTTGCTGCTGCTTCCATTGGCCAGGTGCACGATGCTGTGACTGAAAACTTGACTCCTGTGGTGGTCAAGGTGCAGTATCCCGGTGTTGCAGACTCCATCGACTCTGACTTGAACAACCTTCTTTTGCTCTTGACTGCCCTGTCCATTTTACCCCCGGGTCTCTTCCTTGATAAAACCATAGCAAATGCGCGCGTGGAGCTTAAATGGGAGTGTGATTATATCCGGGAGGCCCAGAACTTGATCCGGTTCCGGGAGTTGTTGAAAGACGACCCGGTGTTCGAAGTACCTCGTGTCATTCACAACATGTGTGGAGAGCACGTCTTGACCATGGAGAAAATGAAAGGTACGGAGATTGTCAAGGGCAACTGGGACCAGGAAACAAAGAACTGGATCGCCACCAATATCATGCGCCTTTGCTTGAAGGAGCTCAAAGAATTCAAATTCATGCAAACGGACCCCAACTGGGCCAACTTCTTATACAATGACGACACAAAAAAAATAGAGCTTCTTGACTTTGGTGCTGCTCGAGACTTCAACGATACCTTTGTTGACAACTACGTGGAGGTGTTGCGTGCAGCAGTGAGAGGCGACCGCAAGGCTGTGGAAAAGTACTCCAAGATCTTGGGCTACTTGACGGGCTTGGAGTCACCTCTGATGACCAAGGCCCACGTGGACCTGGTGATGGTGTTGGGAGAGGCCTTCGTGCCCAATGAACACTCCAAGCTCTTTTCTTTCAGCAAACAAACAATCACTGACCGTGTGCGTGACAACATCGGCTTGATGTTGAACCAGCGGTTGTCGCCGCCTCCTGAGGAAACTTACTCGTTGCACCGCAAGTTGAGCGGAGTCTTCTTGTTGTGTGCCAAGCTCGGGGCCTCAGTGCCATGCGCCCAGCTCTTCAAGGATATTGTGGGCTACGGAGACGAGGAGTAGGTTCAGAGTGAGATCAACCAAGAAGACTAATAATTCCAAAATGCCTTTCTTCTTGGCCCTCGCCGCAGAGGGTTGGGCAATTAACGATTGAAACGCTTACGAGGCGCGTGTCGCCCGTATAATAGAACGAATAATGACCGACTGTAGCATCCAAGTAGGTGAAGGTGAAGCAGATGAACGTACGAAAAACTTAAAAACCTGAATCTTCAAAGATTAATAAAGAAGGAAGTGGGGTCTGGTGAATCAGCCTGGTCACGTGACATGTACACTCACATTCTCGTCTACTACTCATTCCCGAACATGGCTCTACCCAATGAAAATACTAGCCTTCTCGACTGTGAGGTTCGGGAAACTCCGCTCATGCGGGCCCGGCAGTTGGCCAAACTGAGTTCCGTGATATTGGCCCATTCCGGCAAGAAAGTGTCCCGCAGCGACTCATTCTTCAACACCGAGTTCGAGAGCTTCAATGATAGCACCATTCTCGACTCCGACTCCGACTCCTACAGCGGAGCACAGGAGCCCGTGACGCTAGCACAACGAGTGCAAAAATACAAACATGAAATGAAGACTATTTTGGACGGCCAAGTCACTCGCAACGTATTGAAGTGTGCCGTGGCCTACTTGATAGCATCCTTAGGGGTGTACTACTCGCCCTTCAGTGCCTTTTTAGGAAATACCGATTCGAAACATGTGGCTGCTACAACTGCCGTTTATTTTCATCCAGCAAGGACAAAAGGATCCATGCACCAGCTGGTGTTGTTTGTCCTCCTATCGCTACTGTTCACCTTCAGTCTATCGTTAGCCTGCAGGACGGTATCAAGCTACTACTTCAATGTGGGCGAGGATGAGGTTTCTTATACGATCGACCTTGTGGTATCATCGATAGGGTTGGGGGTCATTGCCTTTATGAAACAGAAGGTCAATAGAGATACGTTCAATACGGCATGTTCATTGGCATCCATCTCCTTAGTCACGTGCATCGTCAAAGAAGGTTCGTTGAACTCCAATACTATTCCCATGATGCGGCTCTTCTCTACTTCTCGTGTGGTGATCACTGGGGCCATGGTGTCGGTGGTGATCTGTTATGTGTTGTGGCCCAAAAGTGCCGTAAACCAGCTACGTCATTCGCTCAACGACTCCTTCAACATTATGTCGTCGCTAGTTTCCGTGGTGACCCACCGGTTTCTTCATGGCGAGAAGATATCTGCTAAAGATAGTACAGTCTTTGCTCTGCTCCGCAAGAAGAGTGCTGAATTGACCAAGAACTTGGAGGAAGCCCGGTATGAGCTTTTCTTGGTGGGCAAAGAGGATGAGTACGCTCTGTACTGTGATATAGTGGATGCCACTAACTCCTTGATGGAGCATTTGCATGCCTTGCGATCCTCGTGTGAAATGCAGGGCCAGGTTCTTCGAGAGGACAACATTGAGCCTCCACACGACTCCACCTACGAGCTGGACTCCAGGAGCGTGACCACCCGTGATAGTCGCCAACAAGTAGCAGTTTCGGAGCTGGTGGAGAACTTGGGATCTCTATCATTCCAGGATTCGGGCCAGGAAACGGAGGTCGACTACCATGCAGTCTACTCCACTCAGCTCTTTGACTTGTTCGTGTACTATTTGGCTCCGTCAGTCAAGTCACTAGTGTTTACTGTGAAAGAGGTGATGGCTCAGGTACCTTTTGAGAAGACATTTGTCAATGATGTCAACCAGAGTTTCTTTGCCAAGTCGTCCAATTACCAGAACTCATTGCACAAGGCTATTGAATTATTTGAAACCAAACAGGTGCAGTCTTTCGACAAGCTTTACTCGCAAAAGATCTTCGAAACAAATTCGCTTGATTTCAAAACTGACCAGGAGGAGGTTACTGCGTGCTGTGGAAACTTTACTTCTTTGATGGCTCTTTACGGCCGGCAGTTGATCCGGTTCTTGCAACTTACAGAGGAGTTTGAGATTGTGGCTAAGGAACACTCTAGGTCGTGGAAATGGATGAAATTCTGGTGCTCCGCACCCACTAATCCCAGCAAGAGAAATGCCCAGCTTGAAGCTAGTTTCGTGGATGCTTTGCATGAGCTTAAGCTTCAGTTGAGACCGCTTTCGACCCTGGACCCTGGACTCCCCGGAACAGTCCAAAAGGAAAGTCTCAGACTTAAACTTTGGCGTTTTTTGAGTGTTTTCAAACGCACGGACGTGCAATTCGGTATCCGTGTTGGTGTGGGTGCCTTCTGTATCTCAGTGTTTGCATTTCTACCCCAAACAAAGAGCTTTTTCGTTGACTATAGGCTCGAATGGACGTTGGCAATTTACTGTATCATGATGAGCAAGTCGCTTGGAGCTACCAATATGACGGTGAAATGGCGATTTTTGGGCACGTTTCTCGGGGCGTTTTTAGCCTACATTGCATGGCTCATATCCGATGCGAACGCTATTGTTTTGGCCTCCACGGGCTTCCTACTTTCGTTGCCGTGTTTCTACATTATTATCTACTGGAAAAGCAACAATGCCTATGGCCGGTTCATTTTGCTTGCCTACAACTTGACGGCCCTTTATTCCTACAGTATGGCTCTGAACGACTCTGAAGACGGAAAAGAAGGTGGAGACCGACCTATAGTGGGAGAAATCGCCGTGCACCGGTTTCTTTCAGTTTCCATTGGAATCATATGGGCCTTGGTGGTGGCTAATGTCTTCCTTCGCAACAGTGCACGGTCCCGGTTGAAGTCAGGGCTCACAATCTTATGGCTTCGAATGGGAGTGGTGTGGAATAGCGATCCCATGGACTACAACAATTCCAGTGAAGGGTGTCGGCTTACGGGCTTGAAGGATTATAGTGAAACCCGCAAACTCTTGATCGAGTGTCAAACACTATGCAAACAGGCACCTCTAGAGTTCCGGCTCAAGGGAAAATTCCCGACGGATATCTACGAGAAGCTCTTAAAGAGCACGTCGTCCATTTTGGATGCGTTTCTGAATCTCCAGTTGATGATTGAAGTGGACCCTGCGCTCGTGCCAAACGAAGAGTATGTGTTGAAGTATATTGAAAGCGAGCGAGAGGAGCTCGAGCAGCGTATCTTCCTAACGTTCTACATGGTTGCAAGCGCTATAGCGCTTGGGTTTCCTCTACCCACCAAACCAGCCTCCACAGAACATGCCAAGGACCGGCTCCTCTTGAAATTATCGGAGTTTCGTACGCAGACCAGTGCGTCCAAGGTGGACTTGACCAATGAAGATTATGTGTTGCTCTACTCGTATTTGTTGGTTACATCCACAATCACCAAGGAGTTGGACACGATTTTCTTGAGGATCAAGGATCTTTTGGGGAACGTTTCGGAGGATTTGTTCTGGCTAGCATAGTACTCAGTGCAAGGTCGAGAGATTTCAGAAGCAAGATGGACACTAACCAAAACTTGATGGACTATGTGACTGAATGATACTGAATGAAGTACTAGACTTGAAGCAATACTGAGAGACTCTGAGATTACTGGGAGACTCTGAAATTACTGAGAGACATGTCTGAAATTACTGGATTATGACTGGACTACGGCTAGATTACTTCACTGATGCTGTGGCATTCTACTGAATTTATCAGTTCAATGACTAAGCTGAATTATTGGTACAGAAGTGATTCACTAAGATGACACTGAATGGACCAAAATTATAGACTAACATGTCTATTTTCGAATGACTGAATTATTATAGTACACTAAGTACAAAATAGCCCAGGGAGAGATTTTTTATATCAAAAATATTGCTGACATCGGCAATGAAGTGAGGTCGTACAACCTCCTCGTGCCACCCACCAGAACTCCACCGAGAGGAACAATCCTCACCCTCCCAAATGTCTAGGCATGGGATACTTTATCGGCCACACCCTTGTATTCACCTTAAATTTTTAGGATTCACAGTGGATTCCTCTTAACTCCCCTCCAATTCACCTCCAATTCTCCCTCAATTCACCTCCATTTACTTGTAGAGCTCGTCTACCTCTTATGACTGATAATGTCTCCGAATTTGGAAAAATCCATGCAGTGGTATTAAAATTTTTGCTTCATTAATAACCTTGGTGGATTTGGAGGGATATCGAAGATATTTCTGATTTTTGGCACCTGTTGCAATTTTGGTGTAGATGTTCTTGGTTCTTGATTTTTCGCAGTCATTGATTTTCTCAGTCAAAAGCCCACCCTATGATACAGCCGTGCACTGCACAGACGCATCTAATACTTTCCATTAACACTCCCAATAAGAATTTCTAAAAGCATTTTAAGGAGTACTATTTTTAAGACGTAGGGTTTGAAATTTAAATGATTTCTGAATAACTGGTTTAAAGTAACCATCTACAACAAAGAGAACCCTTTACCGGTTCCATTCATTAATCACACCCTACCAACGCATTAGTCTCATACCAACTGGACTATCGAACACATGAGTTACTTGTCCAAATCATCTTCACTCAAATCATCGTTGCTTAATTTACCTTCACTCAATTGAAACTTTCACCAAAACCTTAAATACATGAGTTCCATATCTACACGAGATTCCAATAGATTACCATACTAGTCTTTGTCTATTCTGTCTGTCTTATGGCCATTTTCTTCTGGTCTGAATGTCTAGTTATAATGAAGTCATATTGCTATAATAAAAGCGGTATTCAAGCATCTGTTTAGTAGTGATCTAACCCAGTCAGCATAGTCTAATTTAGTCTAGCACTCCAGTAGTCAAGTCTAGCACTCTAGTAGTCTAGTCTGTAAACTGGTATAGTGGCCCAGGATCTAGTAGTCTTTAGGTCTGGTACAGTCAGTCCACGTCTAATTTTTCATGACTACTCTATGACTAGTCTATGGTCTTTTCATAGTTTTTATATGACTATTATGACTTTTATTACTGTTCCTTGTCTAGTATGTCTAATGTCAGTCACTAGTCTTATGCCTATATGTCATCCTCTAGTCTTATGTCAATTTGTCAATTTGTCTAATTGTCTTATTATCCACTTTCCTAATATATCAAATAATGTATCTATTATTTGTAGACTGGTGAAGACTATTCGACTTGACCTGACTGGGACTGCACACCAGTCTCATGCTACTAGAGCAATGAGCGGACACGAATTCGCTACAGCATAACAATGTGCCTTCATCCACAACCACAATGCCACTAATAATACAGCACAATAAAGACCATACATACAGTCTCCAATAATCGAGCAATAAGTTCGGTGTCAACATGCCGAATATATAGCAGTAGGCATTTTAAAGTTTTTGAGTTAGTCTTCGGGACGTATCACGTGACCCTCGACAAATGGCAAGTCTCAGAAGAGCGCTTACTCCACACTGAAAAAAATAAATACCCTACACGTTAACACCATTCCTGTTCAACTCAAGTTTCCGCCCAAGATAGTCTGATACACCATGGCCTCGGAGCACAGTATCAACGACTCTGGCCTGCTGGAAAGGCCTCGGCACTCTCGGCAGAGCATACTGCCACAGGGCCCCATCCCGTCACACGACTATAGAAACCTCTTCCATAAGCTAGACATTGAGAATAGTGGGGAGATCACCTTGACCGACTTTAAAAAAGCAATCAAGACGCTTAATCACCCGGTAGCTGCAAACCCCGACTTGGTGGAGAAGATCTTCCACTCGTTCGACTATAACAAGGACAAGGTGATTGATTTCAATGACTTCAAACTATACCTTACGACCACTGACGACCAGATCTTGAAGGGGTTCCATAAAATAGACCAGGATCACGATGGAAAATTGACCAAGGCGGATTTCATTCACTACTTGAAGAAGACCTTGAACTTGAGTCCCTCTGAAGATATCGTGGACCGTGTATTCAAGCAAATCGACCAAAATGACCTCGGGTACATTTCTTACGAGGAGTTCCGGGACTTTTTGCTTTTGATGCCTCGTCTCCATGGCTCACGCATTAAAACTGCCTTTTCATATATTGCCGAGGAACTAGACTTGTCCTCGGATGGAGATGTGACATTGATCAACCAATTTTTAAGCGGGTTTGGCTTTTTCCTTGCCGGAGGTCTCTCGGGAGTCGTGTCCCGGACATGTACGGCACCTTTTGATCGTATAAAGGTATTCCTCATTGCCAGAACCGACTTGTCGTCCACGGTAATGAACTCTAAAGAGAAGATCATGCAGGACTTGGCCCTGGGGGCCTCCCGTCAAGTTATTGAGGAAGCACGTCTGGCTTTGGCCCGAGCGAAGGCAAAGGCTGCTCCTTCAGAGGCGGCCAGCCTCCATACGCGAACTATCCGTTCCCCAATCATCCAGGCTGCCCGCACCATTTTTCTCCAGGGAGGGCTACGGGCATTCTACGTTGGAAACGGGCTTAATGTGCTCAAGGTGTTCCCCGAATCAGCCATGAAGTTTGGCTCTTTCGAGGCCACGAAACGTTCCTTGGCCACAATTGAAGGTGTTTCTGATACAAAGGACCTTTCTCGTGTATCTACGTACTTGGCAGGAGGTGTTGGAGGAGTGGTGTCGCAGTTTGCTGTATACCCATTAGACACGTTGAAATTCCGGCTCCAGTGCTCCAACCTCGATCTGCATGTTAAGGGCAACACGCTCTTGATCGAAACAGCTAAGAACATGTTCAAGGAGGGAGGAGTCCGGGCCTTCTATAAGGGGATCTTGGTGGGCACCAGTGGAATCTTCCCATATGCAGCACTCGACTTGGGGACGTTCAGCACCATCAAGAACTGGCTCATCAAGCGCCAGGCCGCCAAATTGTCCGTCCCCGAGGACCAGGTCCGTTTGCCCAACTCCATCATCTTGACCTTGGGTGCACTCTCGGGCACTTTTGGAGCCACCGTGGTGTACCCCCTCAATCTCTTGCGGACCAGATTACAGGCGCAAGGAACATATGCACATCCATACAAATACGACGGTTTCAAAGACGTGTTTGTGAAGACAATCCAGCGAGAAGGAGCCCCAGGCTTGTTCAAGGGCTTGGTGCCCAACCTTGCTAAGGTGGCCCCCGCAGTCTCCATCAGTTACTTCATGTATGAGAACTTGAAGAACCTCATGGGACTCCACAATAAAATTTAAGCGTCTTATTCATAGACATCTGCATTGAGCCATTGGCTCTACCTACACATGCATATCTACACAAACATTAAATAAATGAATTTAAGAGTATTAATGTATTGGAGTATCTATGTATTGGATTATCTATGTATTAAGAGTATCAAAGTCTTCCAGAAGTTCTAAGAACAACGCGGAGTCGGAGTGTTACCATAGCTAATTCACGACAGTAATGCTTAAGCAATGACACAGGCTGGCGACCATCCGTATTTGGTCTTGAGCGTCCAGAAGTTGTCCTTTGGAGCGGAGGATTTCTTGGAGGATTGTTGAGGAGCGGCCATTATGATTGTTTGAGTAATGAAAAAAAAAAACGAAAGAGAGGAAGTTGAGCCGTCTTAAATATTATTTCTTTCATCTTTCGATGTACCTTGATGCAGGCCCTGGCCATTATGCCTGCAGAGATGAGTGGCTGTCTGTGCGTCTGAAGTTTTAGACACTTGCCGAATTGGGCGAGCACAATGGCTTAAGCCGAAACCAATGCGGGACAAAATACCTATTTAGATAAGCTTATCCAATCCAGAAACTATAGCCGGAAAGAGCATCCGAGAAGTAGGGCCGGAAGCAGAGCCGGAAGTGCACCGGAATTATAATGTTATGTTCATGGTGTGGTTATGAGCAATGGTATTCTCGTGATATGACATGGTGGGCCATACTAATAGCACCCCATGATTGGTAAATCATCAACATTAATCCATGTAAATTTCAGAGCACCACATCCCGAATTGCAGGTCGTTATAACCCTAATTATTGATACATCACATTATTACTGACCATAACATCATGCAATTGATATAACACTCTTCAAAAATCCACGATTTCTAATGATTCAAAGAATGTACTCATTGTGCATGTCAAAACAAAAGAATCCAAGCTCCACCTCGCCCAAGGCCACATGTTTGATTCGTCTGGAGTCGGGCTTCGTGGTCAACTTTACCCATTGTGCCTGCTCCGATGAAAGGTCCACGGACCCATCGACATTAAGCAACAACTTAAAGAAAAGGTCATTGTTAGAAGACTCTTGTGTCCGCTTAAGCTCTTCCACATGGAAAAACATAAGGCTTCGGAGGTAGGTGTAGAGGTTATTCCGGTTGAGATCCGGCACGTTGAGCTGGGCCAGGTGGACGGGAGCCTTCTTCACAAGAAAATCCAACGAGGAGATTTCATTGGCGAGCCCCAAGAAATGGCTGAAGTTCACCACATACCGTTTGGCCACACGCAGGCTGCTTTCCCTATAGACAACCACAATGACCTCATGTACCTTTCCTCCGCCTTCTTTCTGCACCAATACAGACACCATATGGGAGGCAAACAGGGTGAGGTAATCGGAGAGTGGGGGAGCACGGCTGTCGTAGATAATCAAGTCCAAGTACTTCTTTTTTTCGAAGATGTTGTCGGGGTAGATTTGATTGTAGTAGAGGATCTGGGAGATCCAAATGACCAAGAACTCGCGGAGCTGGAGAAGGACATTTTCAACGGTCAAGGTCTCCATGCAGTCCAGAAGATTTAGAGCTCTCCAAGTATCAAGAGTTTTCTAGGATCCAGAACTCTTTAAGTATTTAGGTTGGATATAGGTATGACTAGTAAGAGTAGTAAGTGAGTGGTAATTTGCGGCAATGATACCTCTCGCATGCGAGCCGGGCACGTGACACAAGGTATAGGGTAGGAACTGGTAACTAGTAAGATAATTAGGTATGAGTTGGTAAGTTATAAAATAGTATGAGGCAGTAAAAGGTTACGAGATGACTAATAAAGAGAATAATTAATTTAAAACTATGGCTCTACTGAACAACTCTGTAGAGAAGCAGTTGGGTGTACTAGCTACCGCGTCCAGACTAATGACCAGAATACACCTGCAAAAGCTACCAACATGGAGTGTAGGGTGAAGGTGTAAAGGTAATAAATTTTTTTCAGTGTCATGTAATATATTTTAACTTAGTATACTATAGTGTACTGTAGTATTAGAAAGTATGCGGTAGTATAGAGTGATAAGGTGTGAGGTAATAATACTTAGGCAGTCAGTAAGAATATCTAGGTGGTACCTGTAGTTTCTTGTGATAGGCCATGAAAAATCTAGGTTACTTAAATAGAGCTTGGAGGAGTCAGGAAGAATGTGTAAAAAAATGGTTAGCTCTTCATGTAGGCTTATTCTTCCTCCGGATAGTGCTACCATAATGGGTGCAAATCGGAGTACTTGAGCTGGAATGATAAGTGGTCAGCAAAACGGTACTTCTAAAGGTAGAAGTAGTTGTATGATTACCTTATTGTGGGCTTATTACGAATTGGGTGATAATGAGTAGTATAGTGGGTGTCAGACCCACCATAGGTAGGGATCTACCTATGGGGATATTATGCAACCTCTCTGCCTGATACAATGGCTATTGACTCACCCATGGCACCTTCACCCGTGACTTGACCTCATCGATTCACCTTACCTCGTGACATGGCGTTCACCACCCTACTCCACTCTGATTGTTGAACCGCTAGCTATATAAGGTACTCGGATTCCCACTTATTGGGAATCCATCGGCGAATGAACATAGTAACTAGAGTACCTGACATAACCGGAATCTAACAGTGGGCTGCTTGAAGCCGATTGGGCTTGGATGAACTGGTGTACTAGTGGATTCAAGCCAAAGAAAAAAAATTGAAAAAATTGAGATGATAAAAAAAAATTTGATTTTGATAGGTAGATATTAGTGAAGAGGAATTGAACCCTTGTATTGTAGTATTAGGCTTTATGCATATACACCCGGTGGTCATTCCGTCAATGTACACTATACTACACTATACTACACTATACTACACTAGTACTCTATACTGAACTATTACTTTAGACTACTAAACTAGAATACACTATATATATATATATCATCATCATGAAAACTGTACTTGGTATTTTAGCTCTAGTGGTATTTGGTCATTCTAGTATATTCTCTACTCTATCCACCGCTCCATAGTACGCGTGGTACCCTGCTATATAACATACATACTATACAAGCAGTATTGAATAAATTTAATAGTAATAAAGAGTAAGACAAACAGGAAATTAATTTATATAGGGAGTCCCGATTATGAGCCCTGTCCCTAGAACCCCTTAGTGTTGGTTGTGGGAAACTGCCTGAGTCTGAGTCTGGGATCGTCCTGCACCAGCGGACATGAACATAACGCGTCTCCCATCACACCACCAAACAGCTACAGCTAAAGCTACACCCGAAGCTACAGACAAACAAATATATATAATTTATATATATATATATATATATATAGCTAAAGTTTGAATACCTCTTAACTCATGAATTATCCACATGCCCATTCAATCCATTAGCAACCAGGATGCGTCCAAGATCACATCTGGCCAGGTGATCGTGGATCTCACGGCCATAGTCAAGGAGTTGATTGATAATGCTATTGATGCAGAGAGTGATAAAATTGACGTGACACTCAATAATTACGGCGCTGTTTCCGTGGAGGTTCTGGATAACGGACTTGGAATCGATCCTCTGGACTTCCTGTCCATATGCCTTAAACACCATACATCAAAACTCCACAGCTTTGAGGATTTGGAATCAATGACATCACTAGGGTTTCGGGGCGAGGCAATGAGCTCTCTATGTGCCATGGCCCGTGTATCCATAGTCACGTGCTCCCAGAAATCCTATCCCCGTGCTTCGATGTTGGAGTATGACTCTATGGGAACCCTCAGTCACCAGAAGTCTTCAGTGACGGGGAAAAAGGGGACCACGGTGCTGGTTTCAGATATCTTCAACGGGATGCCGGTCAGACAAAAAAACTATGTCCGCCACATCAAACGGGAGTACTCCAAGGCGCTCCTGGTGATGATGGCATACCTCGTGGCATACCCCCACATTCGCTTTACGCTCTACAACATCAGTGGGAATACAGGAAAAAGGACCATGGTATTAGGGACCCAGGGGCTTCGATCATCGGTTCCGGATGTGCTAGTGAGTCTCTATGGGAGTAACGGAGCACATGGGCTCGTGCCAATTGAGTTCCACATTGAAAACATCGATGCTCGCTTCAAACTCAATATGCAGAGCGTGCCTCTGGGCTTGTCTATGTCAGTAAAAGGGTTTATTTCCGACTATTCCTTTGGAATGGGGCGTGGTGCCACTGACCGACAGTTCTTCAGCATTAATCTGCGGCCTGTGACCCATAAACGGCTTTCCAAGATAGCAAACGAGGTGTACCGGTCTTTCAACGCCACCCAGTCGCCGGTTTTTGTACTCAATTTGACCTTGGACCCTTCGCTAGTGGACGTCAATGTTACCCCAGATAAACGCCTGGTAATGATGCAGTGCGAGGATGTTCTATGCGAGGTGTTCCGGGAGGAACTCACGTCGTTCTACAATGAGCGCAACAACTATGTTCCCAAGAGCCGTGTAGGTGTCGTGGAAATGGGTAGTGAAGCACTGGATACTTTTCAAGGCAACAAGTCGCATGTTTCTGACAATTTCCAAGAGCTGGAGGAAGACGAAGGAGAGGTAGAAGAGAAACAGAAAGGAGAAGAAAAGGAGGACGGAGAACGAGAACGAGATGACGAACAAGTGGAACACGAGGAAGAGAATGAACAAGAGGAGAATGAACAAGAGGAGAATGAACAAGAGGAGAATGAACAAGAGGAGAATGAACAGAAAGAAGATTTTCACCGGGAAAAAGGATTAGATGAAGAATTAGGGGAGAATCAACGGAAATTACCGGAAAATCTAGTTGCGGAAGTGGAGATATCCCATATTCTGGCTCATTCCTTCAATGAACCAGATTCTCTCTTATTCAGTCCTCAGCGAATCACCGAAAGCTTGAGCCAAAATTCCCAGGATGCAGACGAACCTAATGATGCAGTCTCGGAGCCCTTTGTATTTTCCAAGAGTGAGTTAGAACATGAAGCTCCCATAGACACTTTTGAAGACTTATCGGATGCAGATTTACCTCCAGATTCTCCGGTTCCTCCACATATTCCAGAATCTATTGCTCCCCCGAATATTCCAGAAAATCCTAGTGAACCAGAAACGCAAGAGCTTCTTGTGTTTGAAGTTAGAGATGATTCGGAGGCGGTTTCAACCGAAACCACACTCGTGACATCTATGAATATTGGCTCTGAGAAAGGTGCAGGAACAGCAAAGAGAGCAATAGACTACGGAGAGGATTCTAGTGAACGGCCAAGAACACAAGGAAAAAAACCCAAATTGCACAAACTACGCCGGCGTATTTTGTTAAGCATTCCCTGTCCGAGTCAACAAAACCAGCAAGCTCCTACAGAGTGCAAGCATATGGCGCACTTGCATGACCTCAGCGGAGCCATGGAGATCAAGAAACAGGATTTTTTGCAAATGAAAGTGATTGGCCAATTCAACTTTGGGTTTATCATCGTCAAGCACGACCAGCGTATTTTTATTGTGGATCAGCATGCGCTGGACGAGATCTACAACTATGAGATGCTCATGAATACTTTGGTGCTTCGCGCGCAGCCATTGGTAGTACCTCGAGTGCTCGAACTTTCGGCCATTGATGAGATGGTGATTTTACAGCATTTGGAGCTGCTCCAAAAAAACGGCTTCATTCTCCAGGAATTGGAAAATGGCGTGCCCGGGCGACGTGTGCAACTCGTTGGTGTACCGGTGCTGAAGAATATTGTTTTTGATGATAGCGATATGCATGAATTGGTGCATAAATTACATGAGCATGGTGGAGACTTTAAGCAAGAAAAAACACCAAATACTCCAGAGACGTCAAAGGATAACCCACAGAATTCAAAAACACTAAAGGAAAATTTTCCCCGGAAGTCAAAAATATCAAAGGCATCCTCGGTCCGGTGCACCAAGGTGGACAAGATGATTGCACTGAGAGCGTGTCGGCTGAGCATCATGATCGGACAGGCACTCTCGCGGCCCAAGATGTCGGGAGTAGTAAAGCACTTGTCGACATTGGAGAAGCCCTGGAACTGTCCGCATGGAAGACCCACTGTAAGGCACTTGGCGGATTTACAAGGAGACGGGTTCAGCATGGACTACGAGCTCTAGCCATAGCAGGGCACGTCACGACGAGAGAAGTCAGCCAGAGGAGTCAGGAACAGAGGCAGAGAGTGATAAAGTAAATACAGAGTGGTTAATGACAGAGTCACAAAGCCAGGGTCAATGAAGAGGGAGACGATTCAGGGCTCACATGATGTGAGTGGGCCAGAATGGAAGTTATTGTGAGTGAGCAAGAATGTGATCAATAGTCAGATATAAGTTCGAGAAACTTGTTGGGCCATATGCGGTGCGGAGCCCTGCAGCGAGGTCGCATGGGACCTGAGCCGAGAGACGAGTAAAGCGCGAGTACAGGAAGACGTTAGGTTTCTGAACGCTCTTCTGGCAGATACCACCACACACCAGGAGGTCAAAAGGTCGAGGCTACAAAGTAAATAGGTAGTGAAGTGCATAGATCCCGGCTCAAGCCCCCAAAAATCCCCAGCCCTCGTAGAGCCGCAACCACCTTGAAAATCAAGATAAGCCTCTGTGCGCATCAGGTGTGGTATCCGGTGCGCAGTTCCTAATTTCACGAGCGTTTCCAGACCGCAGACCTCAGTGCACAACTGCAGGAGCCGCTAGAACCTAAGCAAAGCCCATACGTGTGTGCTGTCTACCGTATCAGTTAGGAGTGCCCCTCGACACCACCACCCTTTTACTATTACATTTTACGCCTGTTTCTGCCGTGTTTCAGATTCCTGGACACCTTCCCATCCATAGCATCGCAATACATTCATCCAATAATAGCCCGGGTAAACTCCACTAAAAGTCCCCAGGCTCCATCTCTTACTCCACCTCCATCATACTCCGCCTCCACCTCCATCTGGGTCCATTAATACTCCATACTTAATTAAACCCTTGTATTAACCTAAACTGCCACCCTTCCGGACCTAACCTATTTATTCTACTGAGACTTTCAAGACGTTACTGCTCCCATAGTCCCAGACACTTACTCCAGGTACCCCTCATCCTCCTTTCCCCAGGTCCTCATTTTACCCCAGATACCTCATTATATCCAGACAAACCCCAGACACACTCCAGTCTGTCCAACTCCAGACCCATGGCCAAGCCCGTCAAGACCGAGCGCCGCAGTAGAAGAACCCATAAGAATTCCAAAGACGGGTGTCCAAACTGCAGATCAAACCGTATTAAGTGCAGCGAGGAACTTCCCGTATGTGCCAACTGCATCAAGAAAGGCCTCCGATGTGGCTACCTTGACTTTTCCCACGAGAAGCTCGAGCATATCCGCCGCAAGCACGCATGCATTGCTGCTGGAGGTGTAGCGTACGATCTCGGGGCACCTAATCCGAATACCCTGCCGTTCCCGATGCTTCCGGGGTACCTGGCTCCGATGACACCCTACATGCCTGAAATATACCCACAGAGTGCTCCGGATGGGACCTTTGAGTCAGACCTGGCCTTTGACCCTCTTGGTCCGGAGTACTTGGAGCCTTACTCCAAGCCTGCTGACTTTCCCTCGGTGGGCCACTATACGCCTATGACGCCTCACAACCAGAGGTCAAAAAACCAGGTGCTCAAACCTCTGCACCGCAGAGAAAAGCCGACCTCTCACTTGATCCGCTCCACCAGGGTCTCTTCGGATATCCGGTCCAAAGTGTACTCCCGTGTGTTCTCCCACGTGGCTTCAGGGCTTACAGAGACCAACCAGCATCTGAAAAACCCCATGGAGCAGCTCTTGAAGACAACTCTGCTTGGAGACTGGAACTCCGGCGATACCCTCACGTACCCGGAGCTTTTGGTGACGCAGACCACAGCAGATGTCAGTGGGGATGGGCCGAATGGCACTCAGATTTCTGCCCTTCATCTGCCCGACTTGAGGTTTGAAATTGCGCAGAAAAGGCTCTTTCAAAAACATGCCTCCAACATGGGCAAGCTCCCGAACTGCATCGAGCTCAAGAAGATCTTCATGCGGTTGGAGGTGCCTTCGGATCTCAAGATCAACTTCACGCCCAACCACTTTCTCCGCAAGCGCAACTCGCTGCTTTCCCATATCGACAGTGAGGAGCCGGTGGTTCGGCCCATCTACTTCGAAAGAGACTCACGCCATTACTGGCTCGAAGTGTTTCTGATGGCCACCCGCTTCGACCTCTTCTTCCTATACTTCATCGATAAGTCTCTCAATATCCTCATGCGTGCATCGGAGGCCGTGGTCAGCGGAGATATTATCACCACTCCTCCTGGAGATAATGCGAGCGAGAATAGTGAAGATAACTTTTTCTCCTTCTTCTATAATAGCCATGATTTGGAGACCTTGACGCAAAAGTCGTACGTGACGTACGGAAAGGTGATTCTGGAGCTCCGCAAGTCCATCTCGTGTTTCAACCCCGAGCACCCGGCCAAAATGTCGCTTTTCTCTGCCAGGGCTTGTTACATGAACCCATCCACAGACTTCAAGACCTTCTCGTTGATGATGTCAGGAACACTCATTCTTTTCAAAAACATCTTGCTGAATGTGCTGACCCAGGAGCGGGCCGAGCACAATATCCGGCAGGAGATCCGCATGCTCAATTACTTCTCCAACATGTCGGTGTGTCCCGACTATAATTATGAAGTGATTTGGGACTTGAAGAAGAGCTTTAGAGCATACAAAAGCTTTGTGGACCGGTTGGCAGCCAAGTCCTCTCCCTCAAGTGTTCTCGACCTGGACGTGGAGAGTGTGTTGAAAGACTCCCTATTCATGCACAACTGCCATGAGCTTGATAAGTACTTTGCAAAGCTTGAAACATATTACATCCCCATGATTCAGCAGTACAATGAACACTTCAACAATATCAGCCAAGGGTCGGGTGACTCAGCAATCCGCTTCACTTCGCCCACGCTCATCTTCGACATGATGTACGAATGGTTCAAAATCTACCCCGGTGAAAGACTGTTGATGGGCACGAAATTGCACCCGCTCAAAAGAATCATCTTTCTCTTCTACCATGCGTTGGGAAAAACATTGAACCATGTCTTACCTCCCATCAAAGCAGTGCTGTTCGTGGATCCCTGTAACATCATGTTCACCAAAGTGGGTATGCAATTCTCCAAACTAGATGGCTGTGAACTCAGCTCGTGCAGTGAATTGATGCCAGTGATTGCATCAATTTACAGAACCATCCGGTACTTCGAAAGCCGACTGATCTTATATGCTTATTATATGGACAATAATACTGTTTTGGAGCAGGACTATCTCAGGTCAGTGGCCACGCATGCGCCCAAAGAATGGAGTTATCGGGATATCGTCCAGATGTGTCCCGAAAAGATGCAAAGCGAAACGCAGGTAACATGCTTCTCGTCTGGTTATTTCCGGATAGAAAACTATGCATTCTTAGAGCCCTTGCTTAGCCATGCTACATGTGCGGAGTTGATTACGCAGGAATTGGACCGGCAAAACTATGCGCTTGCCAAAGAGCCATACTTCTTCAACTTCGACCTTGGGCTTTCGAACCACGACTTCAACCCTGAACTCATCATCGATTGCTACGTGAATTCCCGGAACGAGCAGCTTAGAAAACGCGGCCATATTCCAGTGGACAGAGCAAGCTTACGTGTTGAGACCTTGATTAGGGCGCACTACGAGATGGACGCTGCTGGCAAAACTGCAGCGGAGAGAAACACATTGAAGGAGTTTGAAACAGGATAAAGAAATTTACAACAATTTGAAACAGAAGAAACGGATTGGGAACAATTTGAAACACTTTGAAGTCATTTCAAATCAATTGTGCCTTGAAACCTGGTGAGGCCTCACTGAAACTCAATAACCGTCTGATGCAATACTCAATAATTATTGATCTGCAGGATGTTGTGTGGTGAGTAACAGAGACGGATACAAGAAGAATAATCCGATCCAAGCCGAACCAGGGAAGCAGGTGCAGGCAGATACACATGGAAGCCAAAATGAACAGCTACCAACGGTTGCAAAGACGAACTCCCCCAAGAATAGCCCTCAAGCATACTTTTGGAGTAGCTCAAAGGAGGAACGCTGCAAGGTCAACTTAATGGCATTGCGCATTTCGCACTGCACACAAGACGCATGACATGCTGGCGCACCAGTACTGCGTTACACCGGAATGAGCGGCACCTTCGGCCTAGGACACGGTTGTTATCGGCCAGTGAAGGTATCGGACACCCTGGTGTATGCAGTCACATACCCGAGACCCACGCTATTTCTCGCCAAAAAAAGCCCGGTGTTTCACCCACTGCAGCGCTCTCAATCTTCTATGCAAGCTTAATTTCTGCCAATGGTGCCCATGCGCGGCCTGGTGCAGGACACCATTTCATGAGCTGAGTACACCCTCTCTCATGAGCTGAGCAGTGCCCCACTCACTTCCCCCACGGTACTCGACCAGCGCACTCCAATCCCACACACTGATTGATGGTTGACGGCAAAGCTACACGGCGTAAGAAGCACCGCAACTCCAAATTAGGCTGTGCCACCTGCAAGCGGCGCAGAGTTAAGTGTCAGGAGGACCTCCCTCAATGCTCCAACTGTGCCAAACACAATACCCGATGTGAGTACCTCGACTACACCGAAAAACAGTTAGAAGTGTTTCGCCGCTGTAAAGAGGAGCAGCAGAAACTGAATGATACCATGAACGCCAGTTCCGTGTCGTCAGATGCAGCGGCGCTGTTTGAACTGCTCTCGTTGGGCATGGGCTTGGGCCCCCATAGAAGCTCCCGCAAAAAGACCCCGAGAGCACGCGTGCCCGAGAATGTGGAAGAGTCGCTGCGAGACAGTCTACTGAGTGAACATAGTCGGGCCCCCAGTCGTCAACTGTCGTTGCCTTCGGGAGCAGGGGGCGGGCTGGTCTCGTCGCACAGTGATCCTATTATAAGCGTGGCGCTGAAGGGACAGGTCAACAACATCCACAGCAACATCCACAGCAACATCCACAGCAACAGCATCAGCAATGTCAATAACGCCAACTTCCTCCTCAACACTTCTTCTACCGATACCAATTTGAACGTCCAAATGCACCGCAATTGCACCAGTTTCCATGACGTCTATCCGCAACAGATGTCGCACGACTTTATGGGAGGTGCGAGCGCTGCGCAGCCTGGTTTCTCAAGCGGCTTAACGCTGAGTCTTTTTCCTGACAGACTCAACGCACCATCAGGCACAACTCATGACTACGACAATTTGCTCCCTTCCCAAGACCAGGAGATCATCTATCCGATTTATTCGGCCAACTTAGGAGGGGCATACAGGATGGAGCCGTCGAATTCAACGGGTTACCAAACGCTTTCTGAACTACAAGCAGAATCGTTGGACGAGGGGCCGGTGCTGGGAGCCGGAACTGCACTCCCCAACGCCGTGGTGCGGCGTCACAAATTTAAGCAGCTCAGGTGCCCCTCAATAATCGGGGTCAACTACACCGCACGCTTGGTGGACACGGTGCAGGAGTTGCGGCCGTTGGTCTCTGAAGGCTTGGCCAGTCTCCACCAAATCCGGTACCTCTACCATACGTGGTTGGCGTCGTTTGTATATTCCGCCTACAAGCTGGAGGTGATGTTTCTGTGTCTAGTCAACTTGACCACCAACTACCTCATTTCCAATGTGTTTGTGGGCGTGGATGAAGAGGAGCTCGATGCTCATTTCCAGGTGCGCGGGTTCCGGGACTCGCTCATTACTCACCTGATCCAGCACTATGCCGTGGCCATCCGCGAGTTGCGGGCTCTCCTCAGCTTCAACACCATACGGGAAACCGCGGCCTCAGTGTCCTACATCTTATCGTTGATGTCCATGTACGACCCGGAAGCCACCGTAAACTCCACCATCTGTTTTCGGGACGGCATGTTCTCTGTGCTTGGGTACTCGCTCCACACTGCCAAGAAGAATTTATTTGCGCCGCGGCCATTGGTGCCCATTCATCTCCAGCTCGTGGGGAACATCTCCCGGACCATTTACTTCCCTGCGTACGACCCCATGTTCCTTATCGAATATGAGCACATGCTCCACCGCTTGGCACTTCTCTTCTCGCTGTTCCTGCATTCGGTCACCAATACCAGCACTTGGGGGTTTCTTTACAAGACGTTGAAGGAGTTTCGCCAGATTTGCTATGACACCAACACCACATACATTCCCATGGCCAATAGCAATTTGCACGACCTCAAACGCCAGACAGAGGTGACCTTCACGTTGTTCTATCGGTGGGCCAGGTTCAATCCCACACGGCTCTTGGTCACGCGGCGGTCCACGGACCCCTTGGAGAAGCTCTTAAACATGTACATCATTCTTTTCCGCAAGGCGGTGTATGCCATTCTACCGCAGGGCAAGTTCATTTACTTGCGGGACCTCAACTCGCCGTTGATGCTCGATGTGTTCAATACGTTCGACGACCTTGACTTCTACAACAACTTGGACAGTCCTGTCGAAGTGTGCATTGACCGCAACTTGTACCAGCAATCGTTGAAGGAGATTAAAACGCTAGCTGCGTATGCCATCCGGGTCAACCGCTTCATCGGCGCCCGTACGCAATTTCTCTACACCAGCTTGGTGTACAACGAAAAAGTGCGCCGCTTGTATCCAATCAAGAACATGGTGGACTGGAGACTTACGCTCACGGATATACACGCGACCCGCAAGGAATTTCAGGAGCGCATTGGCTTGGAGGAGACCATGATCAAGTCGTTCAACTCCACCTACATCTCCACGCAGCACTACCCACGGATCTTGTCGAGCGATGAACCCCAAGAACACGTGCCGGAGGAACCCACCCCAACCGACTTGCTGAGCGAGCCCTGGGTCGACCTCCTCTCCATGGATAATCGGGGGCTTTTGCTGAAGGACCTGCCTCCGCCGTTTCCATATTAGACACCTCATGAATATTTATAGACCATCAATGACCAGAGCTTATGCTTTAGATATGTATAATGTACTCTGTTTGAATTTTGTGTACAGTAGTTGATACTAGATGTTTGCAATTGTGTTATCCGTTCCTCTATTTTCTGTGTTATATACTCTGTTCATCAGTCCACCAGTCCACTGTCAGTCCATCATACACTTTGAACTATAATGTAGAAATATGTCTGTCTCATTCCTGGGTCTTCTACTCTCATTGAAATCTCTTGAATGGCGGTATTTGATAGGATCTGTTTTTATAGGTCGAGTAGAAGTTATACGTTTTAGTGAATGACCAGGTCGTCATATAAAATGCGAATATTTTGTCCAAGTTAGTAAGATATTGAAAAAAATAAAGATCAAAAATAATAATTTTGATTCTAATATTGTACTTGAATCTTCAGAGTTTTCAACGTTAACATAAAATTTTACCTATGAATTTTGGGGTTGAACTTCAGGGCCAAAGTGTTCAATTTCAATTGTTGAATTCTATTAGATCCACTATAAGTAGGATACTACGTATAGAGGCATTATGAAGCCTACATCGTCCGATCCCAACAATGGCCATTGCAAACGCCGTATCACGGCCATCGGCCATCGATGCACGAAGTGCTATGATGGCCTTTTCGAATATTCTGGAACAATCCTTACCATTGTTCTGGTGGTGAGTTTTTCGATGTCACGTTTCTTTCAAAGCCGTATAAGCCGCTTCGGCTCCTCTCTTTGAGGAACCATCAACGAATACAAGTTTAGGCTAACATACGTTATTGAAGAACATAACAGATTCTATGGTACTGAATACTAGGATTGGACGTCCAGAGAACCCACGCTATCTTATTTGAGTTTGATATATGATTGTTAAAGAAAGGGGTTTTAAGAATTGATTTTTTAGTCAAAATGCCAAGAGTCTAGTATCAGAACTAGACCACTAGAAATCGTAGTTACTACTGATACTTTAATGATGGGCCGGGGCTCATAACCACGATTATACCGCACAGATTATACTACACATACACTAATAATCATGATGTAGTAAGCATAAGAAAAATTTTTTTTTAATCTAAACGAAGTCATAGAATGAAACCATATATGAAGTCATAAAATGGTGGATTAATAATAATGATCCATCTACTATGTGCTTATACTGTTGGTACTAAATACGTGCTCTATCAGTGAGCACCTTCAGTAGTCAAAATCACTCCACTACTTTAAGTAGATCTAGATCCATAGGAGTCAATTCTACTATAGTGCACATTTACTATAATACTATCAAAATCTTACCATCAATCATAACAGACTAAAAATTTTTAAATTATCACTTACTACTTATTACCTAGTTCTTAGTATTGGTGGTGGTGGTGGTGGTGGTGGTTGGTGCACTACTCACCGCATGTGTCTAACTTGATAAGACACTGGACCGCGCCTCAAGTATGGAAGCACTGATCGATAAGTCCGCGCACAACAAGCCTACATAGTGCTATATGAGGCCCTCGATATCAACCATTAATTCTATGACTTCACCAAAACACTATTAATTGAGTGTTACACGCACAAGAACTAAAACATTATTAGATATATTTACAAATTAAAAAAAAATTATTCGTCGTTAGTTCCTGTGTGATGTAAGTACTCAGTCCATATGTTTGAATATGTTTATGATTTCTAGCTATGACATTGCCTACATGAAAATATTCTTACAGACCTACTACCTGCAGTGAATAGTTAGGATAATAATTATTGCTGTTACTACTAATTTATTGACTACTATACACTGTCAAACTACTTACTGTCATTAATAAGTAGTAGTAGACTCTAATTTCGAAAGTCTATACTCTATATTCTGTATTGCTACTCTACACTCTATGTTCATACTCTATGTTCATAATATACACTCTATACTCGTACTCTATTATCAGTATACTCACTATACTTCATACACTCTGTTTATAGTATTAGTTAAATCCACTTTGGGCAGGGTTCTACCCATAGAGGTCTTTTGAGCCTGCGCTGTCTGATCTTGCCATTGATTATTCGAAGACCGTCACAAACCATTTATCAGTGTCAGACGAACCAGGACGGCCAAGAACCCCACTGCTATTGTTAAATGCATGCTAGAAGCTTTTACCTCCCCAAAACTTATATAAGTAGCTCAGAATTCTCTTTAAGGAATTATCAACGAATACAGATAACACAGTACCAAACGTTATTCAAAGCTCATGAGACCCATTCCCATCTAATCATGACATATAGCTACCACATACTATAATAAATACAAAACATCAAAGTACTAATTAGTAGGGAAAATATCTTTTTTTGACATGGAATTTTTTAGAACCCCACATCTTTATGGGGTTATCATAGACCGCGAGCCTCAGTGGAGAACATACCTACTCAGTCCACATCTGAATTAGAAAATTAGTCAATGGAGACAATAGTTCCCAATAAGTCTGTGATACCGAGTCTGGTGTGAATCTACGGCTTTATTCTGAACTCTAGTTTGGATCTAAGTGACAAAGTGCCTTTGTGTCGACATACATTGTTACCGTAATGTCACTCCAGGCAAGTGTGCAGAGGAGTAAAATCTACTCTTTGCCCCTATTAACAATGCCCACTATGAAGAGTGGATTCTCACTGAGGCACTACCTCTAAACATATTGAATGCCAGGAATGAGGTGTCTTCACCAAGTGATGGGCCTTAACCTCCTGGGTCTAACGGTCAATGCGTGCTATGAAGTAGAGGTCTGACCACCCACTAGACTTAAGTGTATAAAAACATCTAACTCTGGGTATTAGAGATGGGGTGGTAGCTAATAGATAATAGAGAGTGGAGTTCCGGAATCTATGAGTGTAAATGGCAACAGAACGAATTAGATGACTTCCTAGCGTGTGATACCAGGGTCGGTTTTGAATACCACATGGTAGTCTAGCATACTCTGTACTCCACAATCTGTTTCTATAATTTTCTTCCACAATTTGTGTCTATAATTTATATCTCTGATTGTATATCTATAATTCTGAGCTATAATCCTGAGCTGTAGATCTTGTTGCTCGTCTTGTACTTGGCTACTTTTCTATATTCATTGATGAATGCCAAATAAAAAATCTTAGGTTAATAATAAATGGCTTTTAAAGAGAGCCAAAAAAAATAAAAAAAAAAAAAATTACTCTCTAGCTAAGTAGTTGCTCTTCCACAATATTAATTTCCGATTGGCCAACGTGCACTCGAAACACCTGTGTAGTGCTCTACCATAATGGACTAACTGTATCTATAAGCTATTCTCTAAACTAGAACAAATAACCTTAATCTAAAAAGCTTAATCTATGATCCATATTCTGTAATATATTATTTATAATTTTATTTGGTATCTTTGATTTTTGGTTTTTGGTTTGGTTCTGGTTGATTCTTGGTTGATTCTTGGTCTTCCTGCATCAATGAGCGCATTGCATCGTTCATCAATGCACTATGGATGAAGAACTAAGGGCTATAACATCCACACTCAAGTCGTTCTACACGTTCCATGAATGGCAGCACGAGAGTGTTGTAGCCCCTAAAACCAGAAAATATGCTTCTCTTTCCCCGCAGGAAAAAGGCCTTCTAGAATGGTACCCGACCTTGGTGCGAGACTTAGGCCAGTGTATCCAGATCAACCAGTCGTTTCTCCAGAATTTGACTGTGGCTGCAGCAAACGACTGGGGCGTTTCATTGAACCCAAACGATTGGGAATCGTGTCTGAAATCAGACCTCCAAAAAGTCCGTCTGTCGCTTCTCCAGCTTGTTCGGGAATGGAGCTCGGAAGGAAGCTCCGAACGGCACAAATCGTACCAACCCTTGCTCGATAAGGCATGCAGCCTTTTTCCAATGGACTCCCGCAACCTGGTGAAAGTGCTTGTTCCTGGCTGTGGAACCGGTCGCTTGGTGTATGAGTTCGTCAAGGCTGGCTTCTGGACGCAGGGTAATGAGGCCAGCTACCATATGCTTATGTCCCTGGGGTATATGCTCAACCACGTGACCGTTCCTCATGGCGAAACCATTTTTCCATTCATTGACCTGCTGTCATATAAGAAACGGCGTCTCCACCAGCTTCGACCCGTTACTGTGCCTGAAGAAAGCCCAATGGCTACTTTCAGTGTTCCTGTACACAGTGCGGTGCCCGACCTCATGTCCATGACTGCTGGTTCCTTCACTGAGCTCTATGGCCCTGGACTTAGTTCAAGCCTGACAGAGGCTGCTGAATTCCAAAACGAGAGTAAGGGTAGCTTTGATGTAGTGGTCACGTGCTTTTTTCTAGACACGGCTTTGAACATTATTGAGTATATCCAGAGTATACACCATTGCTTGAAAGAGACCGGTATATGGATGAACATGGGACCATTGAACTGGCACCATGAAGGAGATACAGTGATTGGCCCAGACGGTAACCATAGAGGCACGGAGGGCATGGAGTTGTCACGTGATGAGCTCTTTCTGCTCATAGACAAGCTTGGCTTTGAAATCATGGAGCTGATTTTCCCAATTGAAACTACTTATGCAAGTGATAGCATGGCCTGTGCAAGATTCGTATACGACTGCGATTTCTGGGTTGCAAAGAAGAAGACATAGAGTAAATGCATGAAATAAGCAGCAAGTTCATGAGATAAATAGCAGGTACTTGAGATATGCGACAGATACACGTAAAAATAACATAAAAAATATTAAATGAAATGTTCCGATATGTCAAGCTTGTCTGTAGCTAGGTTGCCATGGTAATGCACCCGTACACCGCTTCGCCTCACCTTATCGGCGTGCGCGCACCATGTGTCACTTGCGAAGTGATCCTTTAAGCCTAGCAACGCCATCCCCGTGCTACCATTAATCCATCTTTTGCACCCCCCACAAATAATCAACGTCTTTCCCGTTTCGGCTTATACAACCACAAGAAGAAGTAGTACACGCATACCATCATCCCCCTCACATCTCTGAACGCATGAGTCTTCCCAACAACACCACATCCGTCAAATTGGTTCTCCTTGGAGAGGCTGCCGTGGGCAAGTCATCGCTTGTGTTACGATTTGTCAGCAACGATTTCCAGGAAAATAAGGAGCCCACTATTGGTGCCGCTTTCTTGACCCAAAAGTGTACTGTGGGTGACAGAACAATCAAGTACGAGATTTGGGACACCGCCGGCCAGGAGCGATTTGCATCCTTGGCCCCCATGTACTACCGGAATGCTCAGGCAGCGTTGGTGGTATACGATATCACCAAACCAGCCTCCTTCATCAAGGCCAGACACTGGGTCAAGGAGTTGCACGAGCAGGCCTCCAAAGATATCACAATTGCATTGGTTGGTAACAAGTACGACTTGGTGGAGAACGAAAACGACTCCGACGAGTCTTTGCGCAAAGTCAGCGTTGAAGAGGGCAAAGCTTTGGCCGAAGAAGAGAGGCTATTGTTCTTCGAGACATCTGCCAAAACTTCCCATAACGTCAACGATGTGTTTGTGTCGATAGGCAGCAAGATCCCTGAAGCAAAGCCTCTGGCTGCTGCCAACGATGGGCCCGGCGAGGGAGGCCGGATTGATTTGAGTGGGAACAACCAACGCTCCACGCTGTCTGAGTGTGCATGTTAATTAGAAGTCCTGTGATTTAATAAAGGATTTGGGACCGAGTCGAGAACTGTACATCTATGTAGAATTGTATTGATTAAAGTGACCAGCTGCTATGTAATTTTGATCTATTGTATGTTAGGTTATTGGGCGGATTGTCTGATATGTGGTCACGTGCGCACTAAAAAATATACTCCACACTTAACGATCTTCCTTTCAACTTCCTCCACTCAACACCTCCATTCCACAGTTCAATGACAAAACTCACGGTGGCTTACATCCCAGAACACTTTTCCACTCCATTGTTCTTTGCAGAGAGCCAGAAATACTATTCGCAGGATCAATTGGAAATTGAGTTCGTTCCCGTAATCGAAGGGTCTGGAAGACTCGTCAAATTGCTAAATGACGGGAGTGTCGATATTGCCATTGGCTTAACCGAAGCATTTGTGGCCGATATTGCTAAAGGTAACGATGCTTATAGCGTGGTGGGAACGTATGTGGAGAGTCCCCTTTGCTGGGCCATTTCCACTGGAAGCCAGCGAGAAGATATCACCAAAGCAGAGGACTTGGCAGGCAAGCGGATTGGTGTATCGAGAATCGGATCGGGCTCTTATGTCATGTCGTTTGTTTTGGGCTTGCACAATGGGTTCCAGACTCCGTACTTCAGCGAGTACCCCGTCTTGCACAACTTCCAGAATTTGAGGGACTCGGTCAACTTGAAGCACCATGATGAACAGGGCCATAAGCTCGATAGCGATGCATTCATGTGGGAACACTTTACGTCCAAGAAGTACTATGACTCGGGCGAGATCAAACGGATCGGCGAGATCTACACACCCTGGCCTTCATGGGTAGTAACGGTAAACCAGAAAGTCTTGGAGGAAAAGAAGCAGCATGTGCAGAAATTCTTGGGGGCCGTGAACAAGGGAATTAAGTATTTCTTGGAAAATCCCGAGGAAGCCATTGTTCACATCTCCACTCATCTCAATTACTCTGCTGAAGACGCACGTGAGTGGCTCAAGACGGTGAAGTTCAATGACCAGATCGGCGCAGCTCCAATCGACTGGAAAACCGTTGTTGAAAACACTGCCCATGTTTTGAAGACTGCAGGTGTCATTGATGACGACTCGATTGTGGCTGAACGGTTGAAGAAACAGGTGGTTTCCTTGCAGATCACCGACTAGACTTAGAAAATACCTTTTCCACTGATTCCAGGCGATTCCCCAAAGTCTCCTGATAGTTCTGAATATTACTCCATTTAATAACGAAAGTATTCCAAGACATAGAACATGATCCATCAATAATAAAGTGTGGATCATGTTATCGTAGACTTGCTTAGGTAGGTGGTGGTACCTGCAGGACTGACACATTAGCTCGCAGTTGCGGACACATACAAGTCAGTAGCCGGACTTCCCTCACCAGATTCCTGTTCGTCCCTTCAAATGTCGCTTCCAAACTTTCTTAGGCTCTCGGCACCCGAGAAAAGATCGCGGTTTCATTCCATCGCTTCCCAGAGTGAAAATCATATCGAGCAGGCCCTCAAACTGTCCTCTGCGCAATCCAAATGGACATTCCACGAAGCTCTTCAGCCACACAACGAACTTCGGAACAGGTATGTCAACATCCTCCCGTGGGACTCCACCCGAGTAATTTTGCATGCCGATTCCAGTGCTCTGGACTATATAAACGCGTCGTGGGTGCAACTCGGCCCCAACCGGTATATAGCTGCACAGGGCCCGTTGAAAGGCACCATTCACCATTTCTGGGCCATGTGTTTCCAGCAGGCACAACAGCAGAAATCCTCGGAGATCCTTATTGCTATGGTGACTCCGTTGCGTGAGCGAGGCCTCGAGAAGTGTGCCAAGTACTGGCCTTCCAGTGCACACCCAGCGTGGAATCTATCTGCTTCGGCAGCGGCAGATGGACTCTTCACAGAGATGAAGTTAAGGTGGTTGGGAGAAGAGCGTCTTGGAGAAACACTTCTCACCCACATGGAACTCGAGTGTAATGGAGTCCAGAAGCATGTGCTTCATTATCACTATCAAGGCTGGGCAGACACGCAGAAACCGTCGTCGGCTGAACCGTTGGTTGAACTCAGTAAACACATTTCAAGCTCCAAACAGAAGTCTCCAGACTTGGTGCCCATAGTGCACTGTTCTGCTGGTGTTGGTAGAACAGGCACGTTCATTGCGATAGACCATTTCTTGACATCCGATGTGCTCCACAGTGGAGGAGAGGATCCAGTGTGGTCAACAGTCTCCACCATGAGAGAGCACCGACTCATGATGGTCCAGACTGTGAGCCAGTACATGTTCTTGTATGATGTTGCAAAGGATACCTTCAGATCATCATTAGATTCTCATTAGCTTTTTATCAGCAGACAATGTACTCAAGATTCCAAAGGACACAGCCAATCACCATTAATAGTCATTCATGATAGTGATTAATGTTTTTAGTGCATTATGGTAGGTTTTGGCCTGGAAATATCATAATGACGGGTCCTGGGCTGACCTATCCGTGGAAGCACGTGGTTACAGCCCAATGCTCACGTTTCATCTTTGCGACACTTGGGCGGCGTATCGAGTCATCCAAGTGCGAATCCCATGTACGCACAGGGGCGCTCCAAGAAAGCTGGAGTTATAACTCTCTTGATAATCTTGCGATTTTGCTGATCAATCTTTTTTTTTCTTCCCATATTGCGATTCACCATGCAACATTGGAGCGAGCAAGACACTTCCTTAAACACTGTCTATCTGGATGCGGAAATCTCCCCCTCAAGGGAACGCACTTATTTGCTTGCCACCACTCAACCCCTGTTCACAAGTGAACCTCGACAAAATAGGATGCCTCCAAATCACGAAAACTCCCCTCAACCATTAGCACAAGATCAGTTTGAAATGTGTCTCGAACATATTGAACTTAAGGAACAAAAAAAGGTGGAGCTGCAAGGAGCCGATTTCATCACTGAATTCATCAAGCTCTCCAAGCGGGAGGTTAGCGCTGTGATTGGTCGGGATGCTAGGAAAATCAACTATATTTGTGAATCCACACAATGTCGGATTGTTGTAATGCCCGTATCGTTTGAATCTATCAACATTCGTGTCAAGGGGCTAGATCTGCCCCAAACCCTCTCGTTGACGGGAAGAATGCAGGAGGTTGTACAGGCGAAGGTAATGCTTCGAAGGGCACTCATGGAGCTTAAAACAAAGTGAGCTGGGATGTACTGGTTTAATATGTGGGTATCTATGAGCTAAAGTGGGGGGCCCTTTGGAAAAAACCGTGTTGCAAAGCGGTGGCTGCGAAATCGATGTGGTTATGTGCAGGCGTAAAGAGCGATCTGGGCCTAGTCCCCCATGGTCGGCTGGCCGGAATGGAAGAACGTGAAGGTTTGAGAATTTTGCAGGAGTATGTGCAGAACCTTGTGGAATATAAAGGAGTGATGTGAATAACGACTCTATTGAGGACTATTTCCACCCTATACCAGCGACTGTCCAAGTCAAAACTCCATTCCATGAAGGCTGTCTCGAACCAGGATTCCGGGTAAGTGATGCGCGTATTTCTGAGCATGCACCGTTCAGGTGCACGGGTGTGCATCTCATACCTGGCTGCATTTCAGGTCTTCGCAAAAAATTCGTGCGAAAAAAAAAATTGTGCGAAAAAAAATTTTCATTTAAAGCCCAGATATTCCCTCCTCCATATTCTTTCTACTTTTTCCCTTTAAAGTAAATTTCTACAACAATGGCTGACGGTGTTTTCCAGGGTGCTATCGGTATCGATTTGGGTACCACTTACTCGTGTGTGGCTACATACGACTCTGCAGTTGAAATTATTGCCAACGAACAGGGTAACAGAGTCACCCCTTCCTTCGTTGCTTTTAACTCCGAGGAAAGATTGATTGGTGATGCCGCCAAGAACCAGGCTGCTTTGAACCCAAAGAACACTGTGTTCGACGCCAAGCGTTTGATCGGTCGTGGTTTCGATGACGAGTCTGTCCAAAAGGACATCAAGACCTGGCCTTTTAAGGTTGTCAACTCCGGTGGTAACCCCGTCATCGAGGTTGAGTACTTGGACGAGACCAAGACCTTTTCTCCTCAAGAGATCTCGTCTATGGTTTTGACCAAGATGAAGGAGATTGCCGAGGCTAAGATCGGTAAGAAGGTTGAGAAGGCTGTTGTCACCGTCCCAGCTTACTTTAACGACGCTCAACGTCAAGCCACCAAGGACGCAGGTGCTATTGCTGGATTGAACGTGTTGAGAATCATCAACGAGCCAACCGCTGCTGCCATTGCTTACGGTTTGGGTGCTGGTAAGTCCGAGAAGGAGAGACACGTCTTGATCTTCGACTTGGGTGGAGGTACTTTCGATGTTTCTTTGTTGAACATCACTGGTGGTGTTTTCACTGTCAAGGCCACCGCCGGTGACACTCACTTGGGTGGTCAAGATTTCGATACCAACTTGTTGGACTTCTTCAAGGGTATCTTCCAAAAGAAGACCGGTCACGACATCTCCGGTGACGCCAGAGCTTTGAGAAGATTGAGAACTGCTTGTGAGCGTGCTAAGAGAACCTTGTCTTCTGTCACCCAAACCACTGTTGAGGTCGACTCCTTGTTCGAGGGTGAGGACTTCTCCGAGAACATCACCAGAGCCAGATTCGAGGATGTCAACTCCGGTTTGTTCAAGTCCACTTTGGAGCCAGTCGAGCAAGTCTTGAAGGACGCCAAGATCTCCAAGTCCGGTGTCGACGAGGTTGTGTTGGTTGGTGGTTCCACCAGAATTCCAAAGGTCCAAAAGTTGTTGTCTGACTTCTTTGACGGTAAGCAATTGGAGAAGTCCATCAACCCTGATGAGGCTGTTGCTTACGGTGCCGCCGTCCAAGGTGCTATCTTGACCGGTCAATCCACCTCTGAGGACACCAAGGACTTGTTGTTGTTGGATGTCATCCCATTGTCTTTGGGTGTCGCCATGCAAGGTAACGTCTTTGCCCCAGTTGTGCCAAGAAACACCACCGTCCCAACCATTAAGAGAAGAACCTTCACCACTGTTGCCGACCACCAAACTACCGTGCAATTCCCAGTCTACCAGGGTGAGCGTGTCAACTGTTCCGAGAACACCTTGTTGGGTGAGTTCGACTTGAAGAACATCCCACCTATGCCTGCTGGAGAGCCAGTCTTGGAGTCCATCTTCGAGGTTGACGCCAACGGTATCTTGAAGGTCACTGCTCTTGAAAAGTCCACCGGTAGATCCGCCAACATCACCATCTCCAACTCCATCGGTAGATTGTCTTCCGAGGAGATCGAGAAGATGATCTCTGACGCTGAGAAGTTCAAGAACTCCGACGACGCTTTCGCCAAGAGACACGAACAAAAGCAAAAGTTGGAGGCTTACGTCGCTTCTGTTGAGTCTACTGTCACTGACCCAATCTTGTCTGCTAAGTTGAAGAGATCTGCTAAGGACAAGATCGAGGCTGCTTTGTCTGACGCCATGCAAACCTTGGAGATTGAGGAGTCCTCCGGTGATGACTACAGAAGAGCTGAGTTGGCTTTGAAGAGAGCCGTCACCAAAGGTATGGCCACCCGTTAAGCATATCTAAGAGATAGATGAATAATTCATGTATAAAAGGTCAATACAATAAACCGCTATTATAACTCTATTGTAGATCTAGTGTAGACCTAGTGTTAAATTCTAATGGGTACTGTGGGATTAATTGGTGTCTGATTATGATTGTCTGATTCTTGACTGTGGATTACTCCAAGATGTAGTTCCCTAACTTGTCCATTTTGAGGTTCTTGTCGCCCGCTGACAAGGCCTCGATGATCTTCTCGTTCTCCTCGGTGTCATCTTCTTCGTCTTCCTCGTCAAAGTCCTCGTCGTAGTCCAGAGACTCCAGCTCGCCCGATTCGCTATACTCCTCAGCTTCTTCCTCTTCTAGGTTCACCTTACGCATGCCCTCCACAGCAGCCTCTAAATCACGGTCCGACTGGTTCTTTTTCTTGGAGTAGCCCGAGGCCTTGACCTCCACATCTAAGTCGGCGACTCTTTTGACGTCTCTGTCGAAATTGGGTATGGCATATCTGTATCCATCACCATAACCTTCGGTATCGAACATGGACGAGTCATCATGAGGAGTATAGCCGAACTTGCGGTCGAAAAATAACCGGATACTCTCCACGTCTCTTTGGAAGAAAAACTTTGCATCTGGGTGCTCTGTGGATACACACTGGGGGAAGTCAATGACCACGAAGTCATGGTCATAGTTCTTGGCATCTTCCTCATCGCGGATGATGATGTTGAACTCGTTGAAATCACAGTGGATGAGCCCATGGTTGGCCAACCTCACAATAAAGGCCATCAACTCCGAATACAAGCGCTTGTGGTGGGCGTACTTGCGCATGCTCTTCATGGTGTAGCCTCTGATCCACTCCATCATCACACAGTGCCTCAGGTGGTCGTAGGGCGTGGGCACTATGAAGCCGTTGTTGTGTAGCACCACCATAAATTGGTACTCTTTCTCGGCGGCCAAGCGGCTCAAGTACATCCAGTTAGACGTCTGTTTGTTCTTCAAGTAGTCTCTGTTGTTCTTGACGGTCTTGAAGGACGTACGGCCCAACCGATGGATCTTCAACACCTTCTGGGCGCCGGCAGGGTCACTAACGGAGTAGATATCGGACTCTTTACCCACACCAATCTTGGTGCCCACGGAGTAGAGCGAGTCACGGTTCAACAACAGCTTGAGCGCAAGGTAGTCGTAGCCCTGGTAGGTGATGCGGAAGCCATCGTACTTGGCATTTCTGAGCCTGGCCACCAACTTCAACTTGGCCAAGTCTCCAATGGCGCGGTTGGTGCCCGACGGCGATTTCAAGCCTCCAATGGAATGGATCATTTGCGTGGGCACAAGCTCGTGGTTGCGGGACCCCAATTCGATGGCCTGAAGGATCCGGAAGTCATCTGCGGTCAAGTACCGCATGTGCGAGGTATCAAGCTTCATGCTGTATGCTTTTTCTGGTGTATAGAAGACTAGCTGCCTGTTGTGATTTTAACTTTCAGGTTTAGACTGGGAAGTCAGATATTGGATGGAGCTGGCTTGACCTGATATATGGAGATGAGGGTGCGTAATTTTCGCATCAGATCGGCCCTCAACTCACTCACTCACTCACTCTCTCTCTCTCATACTAACTCTCACTCTCACTCACTACTTCTCTCTCATACTCTTCCACACATTCTCATTCACAGACACATTCTTCCTCTCTCTCTCTCTCTCTCTCTCTCTCTGATGTTCACGAAGAAGAAGTACGCGCGCAAGGCTCATAACCGAAAACCTTTCAGACGGAAGAATCTGCGGCGTCGAGTCATCCTTCGTCCTCCTGAGGTGATTGTTCCTGACAAGCCCACGTTTGATGCTGCTGGCTCCAGTCTCTACTCATGGATCCACTGCATGCCAGAAAACACTACAAGTACCACGGAAAGTGGTGATACAAAAAATACCACTAAAGGCGTTAATGGTGATATTGACAATATTGAAAGTACTCGTGAAAATACTGATACTAATTCTGGTGGTACTGACCCCAAGAGAGGTGTGGGCTTGCTTCGAGAGAGAGCGGCCCAGGTGCTCGCGCAGAATGCCGATAGCTTATGCGCATCGTTCTTGGAGGAAGCGCCATGGCTGTGCTGGCGAATGGTATGGCTGAATATTGTGAGATACGGGCGAGACCTGCCGTTTTTATTTCGTATGTTCTACCAGAGCTTTGGCCTGCAGAATGGCTTCATGTGTCATTACCAGAACTCTGGCCATATTGGCCGCACCCATGGCTCGGCTCGGCTGGTCAAGAAGGCCGCGCTCAGTGCATGCCTTGCACCTACTCTTCCCAGCCACCGCATGGAGAATGTGTTTTCCAACATCTCGGTGCCGGAGTTTGCGTTGTTTGTACTGGCGCTCTCAGAAGCTGCTGTGGTGGCCGATTGCTCGGGGGTCCGAGTGTTTACCCCTTCTCAGCTATTGGCTCTTTGTAGCACCCGCAACTTGGAGGCTTTGGATCTCTCCAATACCGGTATCGATGACCAGTTCCTATATACGTTGCGGGCGTCTATGGTGCTGAAACAGTCACGCCTCCAGATCCTACGCATCTGTGGGTGTCCAAATATTACCGAGGCGGGTCTTCGTGTTTTATTAGCAGAGCCTGGTGCTCCATGTTTGGCATACATAGAGAGTGATGTCCAGATCCGCAAGATGGGCTTTGTCCACGGGTTTCTGGCTTCCAGCAAACATGCTGATTCAATTCCTGGCACGAAATGGCGGCTTGTGCAGGAATCAGACTCCGCCATTGGCGTGGTGTATAAGTTCCACTTGGCCAATAAGTTACTCTGTCTTCTGAGAAACATCCCGCAATTCCGCGCCCCGTCATTCATTTGGGACTTCAAGTTCTTTCCACAAGTGGTGGAAGGCACTCGAATCTCCGAAGAGCTTGCTTTTGAAGCTTGGAAACTGAGATTGTCCGTTGCCACCACTAGACCTGCTCACGTTCCCTTTATGTATGTGAAGGATTGCATCGAAGCTGCTCCGAAGGAAGATCAACCATCTCCCGAGCCCGTACCGGAGCTCCTGGTGTTTGGCCGTGCTAACCACGGAGTGCTGGTCGAGAAACCAAAACCCCTGCTGGTCAGGAAACCTCGCACCGTCACCACCGACGCCAAGTCCTTCTTTTTTGGGTCTTGACCCACTAATGTGAAACTCTTTATTGTTCCCGTTTTAAAAACCGTAACAAGTCGGCACCGTTGCTCGGTGGAGCCTGTGGGTGGGGCTGTGTAGGTAAAGGAGCCGGTTGAGGAGTTCCGTACGTCTCTCCATAACTGGCCATTGAGTTCTGGGGTGGCTTACCACCATTCAATAGTTGGAGAAGTCCTGCACCGGCACTGTTAGTTTTACCGTTGCTTGTAACAGGACGAATTGGCTCGTGGTGCACAGGCTGAGCCTCGTCTTCGGAGTCCAGGTCGAATGTGTGTTTGATCCTATCGTAAATTGGGTTTTCGACAGTGATTGACTGCTCGAGGTCATCGAAATCTTCAAAGTTTTCAAATTCATCTTTGCGCTCCGGTGATACCACGTTGAGTGGTGCTTCGTTGTGTGCCAGAGGTGGCGCTGTCTGCACATTAGAACCCAGGTTGATGAATTGCAAGATTTGGTTTCCAGCACTCAAATCTGCTGGGAAATTCTGTGTAGCATTAGAAGGAGCATGTGGAGCCGAAGTAGGGAGAGAGTCGGGTTCTCTCTTGGCAAGCTTAATCGTTTTGGGATTGTTGAGAATGCTCAAGAGCTCACCAGATGCCTTACTGTCTCTCGATGCAGGTTTATTGAGAATACTCAATAATTCTCCGGATGCCTTATTGTTTTTCTGAGGATGAGATGTACTAGTGTCATGCAGTTTGGTTGTATCAGAAGAGCTAGGAGACGCTTGGTGCTGGGATGACATTGTTCTTCTGTTGGATTGAGCCCCGGGACTGGTGGTCTCTTTCTCTGTTTTCTTGCCTTTCAAAATTCCCAAGAGTTCTGCGGCATTCGAGTTGCTCGTTTTGGCTGGCTTGGCCTCTACTGCCTCCTTTGAATGCGGGTTTTTACCCAAGAGACTCAAGAGCGTATTAGAATTATCGCTATTAGTGTTGTCACGCTTTAATAACGTGATTTTCTTGGAAGGAGTATCTGGTCTAGACTCGGGTTCAGCTTTGTCTTTGCGCGAGGCATCAAGACTGTCTCCGCCATTCTGGGGTAGAGGAGCAGGCTTTTCCTTCTGGGTACGGGGCCCGTTCAAAATCGACAAGAAATCCTTGGAGTTCAGCAGCTTGGGTACTCCATTCGGAACTGATTGCTCCGTAGAAGGCCTGACGTGGGGCGTGTCCCCGGTGACAGGGCGTGGAAGTGGGGCTCCCATATAAGGTGGACGGAATTCCGAGGGAGGCATCATGTGGACCTGGCCCGGGTTCTGGGCAAAAGGAGGGAAAAACTGGGGCATTTGTCCCATTCCGCCGTAAACATTATGCAAATGAGAAGGAAGCGACATTTGGATGAACTGTTGCGGAGGATTTTGAGCGGGGTCTTTTGTTCCCGATTGATTGGCTTCAACTTGAGGTTTTGCGCCCTGCAAAATATCAAGGAGTTCTCTGCCAGCATCAACATTGGCATCGGAGGAGATTCCCATGAGCGACTTCAACCTGATTTCTGCCTGCTGGATAAGCTCTCTCTCGCTGACCAAGCCCTTGTTCTTGTCAATCCATCTGGTAAGAGGCTTGAGCAAGATGTTGATCACAAAGAACTTTTGGGAGTTGTTTTTGACTGCTTTTTGGAGGCCCTTGATGTCAAACCACGTGATCTCGGCAATCTCGTTTCTTACCAAAGGCTCGAAGTTCGTATCCTCCGGCACGTTTTTGGCCAAGAAGATCTTGAAGTTCTTTCCGCAAATGGTTCGCTCAAGCACGTCCGTTTCATTAACGTGGTCTCGGCAATCGAAGCCGGTCTCCTCACGGACCTCTCGGATGGCACATTCTAGGTCCGACTCGTCCTTGGATATCTTTCCCCTGGGAAAAGACCAAGACTTAGACTCGTAACCGCGCACCAAAACAACTTTGGTCAAGTCGTTGTTCAATAACGCCACGCCTCGCACCGGAATGGTGGATTTGTAGGCGCCAAAGCGAGCCAAGGAGTCCCTCGGGTCGCCCCACTTCCAGAGCAATGGACATTTATTCAAGATTTTCGGAGCAAAAGTCTTCATCTTCATGCTGGGCAAGTTCTGGTTAAGCGCCCTTACGAAATCCGTGTAAAACCATTGGGCCTCCTCGACCTGGAAGAACACTCGTTCTATGGAAGACAAGTCTTCGTCGGGGACATTGATGACAAAACGTACGAGTAAGTCCTCAAGCACGTGATCAATGGGCTGATCGAATAGCCCATCTTTTAGTAATATGCTCATCGTAGTTGTGTGCTTGGATAAATATAGTGTAGGGGATGTATTGTGGATGGTGTGAAAGTACATTGTGAGGTAGAAAAAAGTCGTTTTTTCACTGCGTACTGCACACACGGCCTTGGTCACCTATTCCATTGCCTTCCCTCGAAATCATAAAATGGACCTGAAATTAATAGAGAGTGTTTAATGAAGAGATGGTTTATTATAGGGGTGAATTTTTAGGGGTTTTAAAAAGTTTCCGATTTTTAAGCGTGGTATTGTTTATGGCTAAGCTCAGCGTACATGGATGTCGCAGTGACGGATTATCGCACCCGAAGTGCCGGGGTCTCCCACACCATGAACCAGCCATATAAACAAGAAATATAAACAAGATGTATCAATGAGTATAGTGAAGAACACTCTAATGAAACCAATGAAAATACAATAAAATAAAAAAAATACTCAATCCGATAAATCTCTCTATTACAGAAATACTACATAAAATTAATTAATTCAATTATTCTGGATTAGGAAAAATGGGGGTTGGTTGGTGGAGGTTCATTGTTGAAGTGGCCTGCACACACGTCTGGCAACATGTCCATCTTGGTCCGCACCATCAATGGCTCACAATATAATTACACATGCAGAGCCGGAGTTTCAGTAGCTGCACGGCGGCGCTCAACCGAAACGTGCCCCGATTCGTAAATACCTTGAAAGAGGCCTCCAAGCCTGCACTCAAGCACTCGGAAGTGGTATCCAGGCCCTTTGGCTTCGACCTGCCCATCACGGTGGCTGATAGTGCCAACATCTCCAGTTTGTTCGGGAAAAACTCTTCTGAAAGAAGACAGAGGCAACTTGACCATGATATCAAGCACTCGCCTTTCTACGACTCCAAGTCCTTCTCTAATACGCAGGGCAAGATCTTCACTCCACCAGTGTCGTACTTCAAGCGAGACAAGTCCAAGTTCTTCCCCAACCTCGTGGGCCACAACTTGCAGAATAACCCTGTAGCATTGCAGGATGTGATTCCAGGCAAGGTATCAATAGTGAGGATTTTCTCCACCATTTCGGGTGAGAAGTGCACCAATACGTATATGGACGAGTACTTGTCCGAAAAAGGGTATGCACAGCTCCAGGAAAAATACAAGAACGCCCAGATCGTGGACTATAATATCCCACAATCATGGATCAAGGGTCTTTTCGTGAAAATGGCTAAGTCCAACTTGAAAAAAATCGTGCCCAGTGCTCGCCACGATAAGTACTTCATTCTACCCAACACTATGCTCAATGTGGACATACGAAAGGTGCTCAAATGTGATAATAATTGTTCGGGATATATCTACATTTTGGACGATGAGGGTAGAATCAGATGGGCCACGTCTGGCTATGCTAATGAGTCGGAGAAGGCTGTTCTCTGGCGAGCTGTGGGGGGTATCAATAGAGAGATAGAAGCAAAGGAGGGGGAAACAGCAGAAACGCCAAAGTAGGCCTTCATATTTTTTTTTTTTTTTAAATCCCTATCTTCCTATCTTTCTAACTTTCTTGTATATAATAATAACAATCTCTAGTACTAAGCTAATATGTAATTCCAATGGCTAGTAGTAGTGCTCAATGTGGTGCACTCTGGGCTGGGTATAATGGGTGCGAAATATCTCACTCATAAAGTACTACTAGACAACATAAGGTACGAGTAGACCCAGTCAAGTAGAAAACTAAGGGGTAGATATAAATAAATAGAGAATAAAAGAGTACATGACTTTGTATGATTTTGTTTGGACCTGAAAGACAGTTTTTAAAGTGGATGTATTCTTCAAGTAAATGTACACGTGACGCGAAAAGGGCTACAGCCCTAAGTTGAATGCAGTACCAACTGAGTCTGGGTACGAAAATTTTCAAACATCGCGGCCCATTTCCTACTCTTTAACAACGTCAATATCATAATGTCTGCCCCTATCAACAAGGAGAAGGTCCAAGAACAACCTCAAGAGATCCACAAGATCAGAATCACCTTGACCTCCACCAAGGTCAAGCAGTTGGAGAAGGTGTGTTCCAACATCATCAGCAGTGCTGTTGACAACGAGATTGTCAAGAAGGGACCCGTTAGATTGCCAACCAAGGTGTTGAAGATCACCACCAGAAAGACCCCTAACGGTGAGGGTTCCAAGACCTGGGACTGCTACGAGATGAGAATCCACAAGAGAGTCATCGACTTGCAGGCCCCAGCCCACATTGTCAAGAAGATCACTCAAATCACCATCGAGCCTGGTGTGGATGTCGAGGTCACCATTGCTGCTTAAGCGTGCTGAAGCTGCTTGGTGATAGTACACAGGAACGTCACATATCGAAGTTGTGTTAATGAAAACGTAGTTGTGGGAATTTGTATCCAAGTGCTCTAGGCGTGCCGTGCACCTAACCGTGCACAGACGTTGTGGTTTAGCTATCAGGATTTGGTGCAATTGTCGATGATTTCTTGGTGTATTGTTCTGTATATTTCAATATATATTGGCGCACTCATATATGTAGAGTATAGTTAGAGATGGATGTGTAGATGTCCACTATGTCTCTTACGGAGTGCGGGCAGTGCGGAAGACGTACAGAGTAGTAGTATAGTCAGATCTACCAAATACACATCTGGATACTATATAGGGATACAGTCTCCATTCAGATGTTATTAGACCAAGTTACTGCACTTCACTATTCTCTATCATACCGTACTACACTTTACCATACTGTACTATACACTACAGGCTACAAACTACAAACTATACACTACACTCCACCATTTGCTCTACTACTGTACTATACTCACTGCTATGTCAATTATACCAATTGCACTAGCTATACTGTACTATACCGACTATACTAACTGAAACACTATAGTGACACTGACTATATTAGCATGTACCATACCATACTAGAATTGTTAAGGGCTACGATTGACTTTTAGTAAATTACAGTAGCGACGTCCTAGTGACTACTTTGAGACTCAATAGAGTATAATGGCCCACGATGTCTAAGTGGAATATAGTAGTGTATGGTGAGTAGTGAGTAGTAATTCAGAGTCATATAAGCTATGAACCAAAAATTTTTAGTAGTCCAAATTACTTGTTTCTCACTCACCACAAGTATAGAACTCTACCAAGATCTATGCACAAATAGTACATAACTATGCTAACTGCTCACCACACTCCACTGTACCCTACCATACCCTACCATAATGCACTACACTAGCTGTACCACCTATGCTAACTATAGTACTATTCCATGCAACTGGAATAAAGCATATACTGTTTTGAACCATTGTAGACCACTCACTGTACCACTATACCACTGTATAGATTATTACACTGCACTATAATCTACTAGACTATACCAAATCAGTGGATTCAATGTACTACTGTACTACTTACTAGTCTACTAGTCTAGTAGGATACTACTGAATCATTATTACACGTCTATTACATTACAATTTTCAAGTCCATTGTGATTCCTGATACTCTGCATACTTGTATAGCTCATAGTCTCTTGATGACAGTATCATAGTGGTGAAGAGTATGATAGTGAAGAGTGGTAGTAGTAGTAGTCGTAGTAGTTAATAAGCTCTAGTATAGGGTCATTTTCATAGACTAAATTAGATTATAACCTGTTGCTTGTATCTCAATACAACTGTACCATACTACTAAACCTATACCCTAATATCTGGAGACTAGTATAGTTAGTATAGTTAGTATAGTTAGTATAGCTAGTATAGTTAGTATAGTTAGTATAGTTAGTATAGTTAGTATAGCTAGTATAGTTTTATAGTGGCATAGTAGCATATTAGCATAATAGCACAGTAGTGTAATAGCATAGTAGCATAGTACACTATGGTGGAATATGGTGAGTGAGTAGTAAGTGGTGAGTGTAGTCTACAGTAGTACAGTAGTGTAGTGCAGTAGTAGTGTAGTGCAGTAGTACGGTCATGATGGTGTTGCGTTAAATACATCCTTAGTCAGTCGTAGATTTCAATACTTAGTTAACTATTTCAGTAAATAAAATCAGACAGTAGTAATGTACTTGTTAGACCCACCATTGGTCGTGTACCACCCATATGGATGTTAGTTTTACTGGTCATTTAGATGTTGAGGCACCTTTGCTCATAAAACTCTCTGTTGGTACTGAGTCCTACACAACTGGTGCCAGAGTATCAACGGTCTAAATAGATCTCAACAGACATTTCAAAATGGAGTGTAGAGAAGAGAGTAGAAAGTAGGGATTAAATAGCAGATGGAGGAAGTAGACTGGTAGACTACATCAGAAGAGTATAGTAGAGTGGAACAGAGTATACTACAGACTGTATTAGAGACTACAGACTGGATTAGAGACTAAAGTCTATATAGAATGGTAGAGTACACAGGTAGCAACTCGCTTCTTTGTGTGCCAGCCAACTATACTGTATACCGGAATAACCTACATAATAAACCGAAGATTTCTTCATCTAGAATCTTAGTCCAAAAATCTACACCAAGGACAAGTAACCCAAAAGTATAATTGTAGTATTGTAGTACTGTACTGCGCTGTATTACTATAGAGTGAGTATGCGGCGGTAGCGCTCGCAACCAGCCAGCTCTCTATGGCTCGCACTGGTCGGGCATATAACGTAACCCCTAAGAGGTGATCCCCACCATTTCCTGCTCCTCCAGCCACAGCAAACTCGTGTTTCAACATGATCTTCTTCACCCCGAAGCCCAAGCTAAAATATTTGGTCACCCGCCATCTACACGCCTCCAAGAAACTCTTATCCAGCCTGGCCTTGGGTTCTCAGCCCTCCAAGCTCTTCAACAAGAGATATGTGGCAATCGTCTCCGGAATCGTCCTTGTGAGTTCCTATGTGACTTTGGCGCCTTCCAAACACTATAAATTGGATAGTGTGCCCCCTTCTTTGGGAGGAGCTTCCAGCCTGAGATTCTACAAGCCTTCAGAAGATGTCAGTGACAAGCGCTACTTCTCCGCCACCACCAACTCCATTAAGAAGAATAGTTTGGGTGCCCAGCAGCACAAGGAGGGCATTTTCTTGTTGAATGAAGACCAGGTCAGTGCCAAGCTTAGGCAGTTCGAGGAATCCTACCATGTCAGCAGAGGCAAGGGTGTTACGAGGTATGATATATGCCAGCTTCCCTCCAACTCACCTATTGAAGACGACAGGGCCGAGGAGATTATCCAGGTGCCTATTTTACAGGATAACAACGTAAAGGCTTCCACGGATTGGATGTTTTTCGGAGTGTTCGATGGTCACGGTGGATGGACCACCTCGTCCAAGTTACGTGATCAGTTGATTCTGTACATTGTACATGAATTCGGCACCATTTTCAAGCCGGCCGCCAAGGAAGAAAACTTGCGCTATGTTCCCAACAGTGCCACTATAGACCAGGCCATCAAAAACGGCTTTTTGAAGCTAGACCACGAGATTGTCAACAAGAACATCGAGAGCCTTTTGAACGACAACAACAAGGCCAAGGCTGCTGAGTTATTGATGCCTGCTCTATCAGGCTCTTGTGCTCTTCTTTCTTTCTACGATACAAACTCCAAGATCTTGAAGGTGGCCGTGACAGGCGACTCCAGAGCCTTGTTGGGCTCGTTCAAAGATAACAAATGGGCGGTCAGACAATTGAGCATAGATCAGACCGGCTCCAACCCTACTGAAGTGGCCCGTATTATTTCGGAGCACCCCGATGAGCCCAGTGTTATAAAAAACGGAAGGGTCTTGGGCACATTGGAGCCATCCAGGGCTTTCGGTGATTGCCGTTACAAGCTTCCAGCCAGAATCCAGGAGAGAATATATAAGCAATTCTTCGGAAGGAGGCTCCCCAACAACCTTACGTCGCCACCATACGTGACTGCTGAGCCAGTGATCACCACTACTAAGATCAGTCCCGAAAACAACGACTTCTTGGTCATGGCCTCGGACGGGTTGTATGAAATGCTCTCGAATGAAGAGATCATCGGGCTTGTGGTGAAATGGATGGAGAAAGAAAAAATGGTTAAACCTACGAAGTCCTTATGGAACGTCTTTGGATCCAACGATAAAGGGTTACCAGAGGTCGAAGATATCACATCAGACAAGACCAGCAAGCAGCCGTTCCGCAAGAACAGGCATTCATCGCAAAATGGATTTCTTTTGGAGGACAAGAATGTGTCGACGCATCTTATTAGAAACGCATTGTCCAATGGAGGCTCCCGGGAGCAGACCCTGATGCTTATCTCCATTCCAAACCCGGTGTCGCGACGCTACAGAGACGACTTGACCGTGACAGTAGTGTTCTTTGGCAAAGGCACGGGCGAGGACGACAATGGGAAGTTGGAGGTGAACTCTGAAGCCACCGCCGGCGGAATCAATGCCAGCAAGCCAAAATTATAGGTCGAAGACTTGGATAAAAAGGTGTCATATTGATATCAGCTACTCAGTAGGTAGTGCGCATTTCGCACATCTGACTTGTAAGTGTAGACCCTCACAGCACTCATAATACATACTACTACTCCCCTATTATACACGCAGCATGGCCGTTGAAGACTTGAATCCCAAAGAGATTCTTGAATTGGGGGTCGATCCCACGAAGGGCACTTTTCTTGACGAGCTTTCGCAAGAATTGCTTGAGCCCTCCCACCAGCTCAATTGGGATGTTCTTGGCCTTGTACAATCCGTCCCCAATATCGACAAACAAAGGATCTTTCTGCAGCTTCTCGTGCAACCAGAACCCATTTCCCGAACGTCGTTCCGTTTCAAAAGAGGCGGTATCGAAGGCGCCGTCACTGGCTTCGAGGAAGAACTTCGTCTATCAGAAGTGGACAATGCCAACGCCACCAACTCGCTTTCCATCAACAGAAAGCTCGGGCCCAAGCAAGATTCCGTCCACGGCAAAACCAATTTCTTGCCGTTTCAACCGGGAGGGCTCTTCAACAAAACACATACCAACCAGACACTCAATACGTCTCGAGCAGCATCGGAGTTCCAGTATTTACGTCGAAACTCCCAGGGTCTCTTTGATGTTCCACAGGGAATGCTGAGGGGATTGACGTTGCAATCGGAAGCAAAAGAGCCCATGGAGGGCGTGGACCCGGAGACTGGACATGAGCTGGACGAAGAGGAAGAGCATAAGGTTCAGGTCCATGACGATGCCTTGGACGATCACAGGTTCCATGATCTCCAGGAACTTGATGATTACATTCCTCCCGACTACAGAGTGATCCAACAGCAGATGGATGCGGAGGTAGAGGTGAAGCGCGATTGGGCCCATGTGGTGGACCTCAACCATAAGCTCGATAATTTCGACGAGATCGTGCCAAACATGGCCCGCAAATGGCCGTTTGAGTTGGACACATTTCAGAAAGAAGCCGTTTATCATTTGGAGCAAGGCGACTCGGTGTTTGTTGCTGCACATACGTCCGCTGGTAAGACGGTGGTGGCAGAGTATGCCATTGCCATGGCTGCTAGAAACATGACCAAAACTATCTACACGTCGCCCATCAAAGCGTTGTCCAATCAAAAATTCAGAGATTTCAAGGAAACTTTCAAGGGAATGGATATTGGACTCATCACCGGTGATGTGCAAATAAACCCCGATGCCAATTGCTTGATCATGACCACCGAAATCTTGCGGTCTATGTTGTACAGAGGTGCGGACCTTATCCGAGACGTGGAGTTTGTGATTTTTGACGAGGTCCATTATGTCAACGATATCGACCGTGGTGTGGTGTGGGAGGAGGTGATCATTATGCTTCCGGACCACGTGAAGTTCATTCTCTTGTCTGCCACCGTTCCCAACACCTACGAATTTGCGAACTGGGTGGGAAGAACCAAGAGAAAGGATATTTACGTGATCTCCACTCCAAAAAGACCAGTCCCGTTGGAGATCTTCATCTGGGCCAAGAATGACTTGTACAAGGCAATCAACGCAAATGGTGTATTCAGTGACTCAGAGTTCAGAAAACACAGAGATGTTTTAGAGCCGGATAACAAAAACTTGCCTCCCAAAGCAGTCATGGGCAGTGGCTCTAGAAGAGGACCTGGTGGTACTGCTCGCGGAGGAAATAGAGGTGGAGGCCGTGGAGGTGCTGCAGGCAATTCCAGAGCTGCCTTCATTAGAGATGGACCAAGCAAAAACACCTGGACGAACTTGGTGCAATACCTCCATTCCAATAAATTACTCCCGGTGGTGATTTTCGTCTTTTCTAAGAAAAGGTGCGAAGACTACGTCGATACTTTGAGCGGCGTGAACTTCTGTAATGCTAGGGAAAGATCAGAGATCCACATGTTCATTGATCGTGCTGTAGCACGGTTGAAAAACGAGGATAGAGAATTGCCGCAAATTCTCAAAATCAGAGACTTGCTTAGTCGAGGCATTGCTGTTCACCACGGAGGTTTGTTGCCCATAGTCAAGGAGTGCATCGAGATTCTTTTTGCTAAATCCTTGGTGAAAGTTTTGTTCGCTACGGAGACTTTTGCCATGGGTTTAAACTTGCCCACCAGAACAGTTGTGTTCTGTGAATTGAGAAAACACGATGGAAGAGGCTTCAGAAACTTATTCCCTGGAGAGTTCACTCAAATGGCAGGAAGAGCAGGAAGAAGAGGTCTAGACACCACAGGAACAGTGATCGTTATGTCTTTTAAACAGCCCCTCCAGCCAGCGGATTTCAAGGATGTGACAATGGGTAAACCAACCAAACTCTCGTCGCAATTCAGGTTGACTTACAACATGATCTTGAATTTGTTGAGAATCGAAGCACTTCGTGTGGAAGAGATGATCAAGCATTCTTTCAGTGAAAACTCCACGCAAACTCTCTTGCCTGAGCATAAGAACAAGATTGAAGAGCTTAGTGAAACTTTGAAGGGTCTCACGCTAAAAGAGTCGAAGTACCTTGATGACTTCCAGAAATCTTATTCGCTCATGAATGAGTATAAGGAAATTTATGGCAAGATTTGTCATGAGATGCAGATGCTGGAGAAGGCTAAGGGCCGGGTGTTTGTTACAGGAAAGCTTACTGTTTTCGAGGATGAAGATGGAGCTGTTAGATGTGGAATCGTGGTCAAAAGTGATTTGGCCCAGAAGCGTATCATCTTCATGACTTTCGACCATGGCAAAGAATATGAGGAGGTCAGCAGGACATACGGGTTGCCCTACTTCCCCAGCGAAGACTACATCAAGCAAGTGATGCCGGAAGTGAAGTATAAAGGCGATTTGCGTCTTACAAGTGTTCCCCTCAGCAAGATCCAATTCGCCAGTCTCTATTCCATGAACGTGAACATGAAGCAAATATTGAAGCAAGACAAAGAGGAGGTGGAGAAAGTGGAGCAGTCCTTTAGAATGGTGGTTCGCTTCTTCCCCCGCCTCAAGAGTATAGTCTTGAAGTCGTCGGTCAAGTTCTCGTTGCTCGATCAATTGAAGCGTATCGATGAAATAAAGGAGGAGTTTGAGAGCCTCTGTGCATACAACAAACCCGAATTCAAAGAGTTTTACGCGCAAATCAAGAGGCGTGAGACCATAAAAACTAACATCGACTCGTTGAATGTGTTGATGTCGGACGAAAACTTGGAGTTGTTGCCTGACTACGAGCAGAGATTGAAGGTATTGGAGCACTTGGAGTTCATTGACAAGAACCAGAATGTCATGCTTAAGGGCCGAGTTGCATGTGAAATCAACTCGGGCTGGGAATTGGTGTTGACGGAACTTATCCTAGACAACTTCTTGGGAGACTTTGAGCCCGAGGAGATTGTGGCGTTGCTCTCTTGTTTCGTGTATGAAGGACGGACCAAAGATGAAGAGGACCCACCAATCACACCAAGATTAGAAAGAGGAAAGGAAAAGATTCGGGGCATCACAGAGAAATTACTCAAGATATACACCGAGCACCAGGTCTCGCTTTCTTCGGAAGAGGAAGAATTCTTGGAGCGCAAACGGTTTGCATTGGTCAATGTTGTCTATGAATGGGCCAAGGGAATGACCTTTAAGGAAATTATGCAAATCAGCGTGGAGCTGGAGGGTACCATTGTCAGAGTGATCACCCGGTTAGATGAAATTTGTCGGCAGGTGAAGAATGCTGCAAGCATTGTGGGGGATTCCGTTCTCCATTCCAAGATGTCAGAGGCACAGGAACGCATCAAGCGAGACATCGTCTTCTGTGCATCTTTATATATATAATCAGAATAAATACCACCCATCAGAATATTAAGACTTATCTTTGGAGGCGATGATGCGCAATATGCCCGAGCTGGAGTTGAGAATCTTCAGTTGCCAGAACGTCAGGAGAACTTCACGCGAGCCAAACTTCACTACCAAGAGGCCTATCATGGTATAAAAACTTGCCACGGTGGCCTTTTCCATAATGACCTTCCGAACACTATCTGGGTTTTCAACAAAGCCTGCAGAGTGAGCGCCTCGGTACGGCACCACACACTTGTCCAAAGAATTGAGCTTCATGAACCGCATGGCCAAGTAGTTGGGGTCGACAAATAACTGAAGCGAGTTTTCAAGCTCTTCGGTCGACTGCGAGAGGTGTTGAAGATCCGCAAAGATGGTGCCCAGCATACAATGGAGCTCAAAGAACCGGGACCCTAGGTTGCGCACCACATCCTGCTTGATGGTGGTGTTTCCGTACTCCGAGTTTGTGGGTAGCAAATAGGTGTGGATGTCCATATTGGAAAGACCACATATGACACATACGAGCTCTCCGAACAGAAGGGTTAAGCGAGGGCCCAAGAATTCTTGGATGCGGTTGGACCGCGCCTGTAGGAGCGACTCCATGCCTGGATCTAGACTGAGCCTCTCCAAAATATTTGAGTACACGGGGTACTCGTGGCCGTCCATAAGGGGAGAAATGTAGCCGTGAGGTACCAAGGAATCAAAATTTTTCTTGGAGCTATTCATGGCGATGTTTTTGAGAAAGAGGTCTCGGTTCAGTATGGTTTCCACACATCGCCGAAGAGATGAGGGTCGCATGGATATGGTATCAGTAGTGTCAGTATAGTACTAGTGTAGTATAATCAACGGGAGTGTAATAGTGAATTGTATAATCAGTGAAATGTATATGTTCTTGTACCAGTGTATTGATGTGTGAATGGTATAATAGTGTATTAGTATGGGTATATGGGTACTGTAAGTGAGTGAGTGAGTGAGTGAGATGTGATGTGATGTGATGCGAGTCTGAGTGATGGCAATGAGCACTATAGACCGAGTGATACTAACTGATGATATAATATTAAGAAGTAGTAAAAAAACAGAAGAAAAAAAGATACTAGCTCAGATTTAGAAATGACACAAAATCCAAAATCATCATTACTATATAAATCACACAATGTGCCTTAGGATTTACTCTTGAACTACTTATATCATTCACGTGCACTGCATGTAAGGCTCATCTTCTTCTATCGGAGCGACTACTTCTAGTGTGCCAACTGCCTGCTCCATAGTAATTCTGACAATTAAGTCATGTCGTCTAAGGCAAAAAAGAAAACCACAGGCTCTAGTCCTGCTGCTCCTGTAGCAGAGAAAAAAATCAAATTGCCCAAACTGTATATAGCCCGGCCGGCCCCATCTGGGCTGGCTACAGTATGGATCCACCCAGAGGTGGCTCTGGCGATGGAGCTCACCCAAGGCCAGTTTGTGGTGGTCAACAAGGAAGGAGTTGCAGGAGTGCTTGCTACATTGAAGCTTTTTGGTGAGGATCAAGATATGAATGTGGTGCAAATCCCCCGGGAGTTGAGGCTTCTTTCGGGCATACTCTTGGGAGATCGGGTATCTTTTGCTGCGTACCAGAAACCGCCTCTGTTTGCACAGAAGGTCCGGGTGTTCAGTGAGACCCAGGTGGATACAAGCGAGATTAAAAATGCTTTGACTTCAATGGGTGTGGTCAACCCAGGTTTACTTGTCACGTGCCAAGACCAACTGGTTAGAGTGGTTGATGTTGTACAGAAACAGGCAGCCAATTCCGTGGATTCCGTGGTCAATCAAATGGCTGATCTCTCTTTAACTACATCCACAGATGATGGCTTTGTGTCTCCGCCTTTCCTCTGTATTGGCATCACTGAGGTGGAGGTTTGCTCACATGATATAAATATGGCCCTCCACCCCAAATTGCCCCGCCAGTTTGCATTTGACCAGGTCGGTGGACTCGATAAGTCCATTGCACTTCTCCGTTCTACCGTGCAATTACCCTTGCACCATGCAAACCTCTTTTCTGACTTTGGCATTTCTCCTCCTAGAGGCATTCTTCTTCATGGACCTCCAGGAACGGGAAAAACCATGTTGCTTCGCTGTGTAGCACATGAATCCGATGCTCACGTGCTCATGGTCAATGGCCCGCTGATAGTGTCGAAGTATTTGGGCGAGACCGAAAATGCCCTTCGTGATATGTTTGCCGAAGCAGTGAAGTACCAGCCCTCGATCATCTTTATGGATGAGATCGATTCTTTGGCACCCCGCCGAGGCCTGGATGATGCCGGAGAGACCGAGTCTCGTGTTGTGGCCACACTCTTGACCATGATGGATGGAATGGGAGATGCTGGACGAGTGGTGGTGGTCGGGGCTACTAACCGGCCCAACTCGATCGACCCAGCTCTTCGGCGTCCTGGGCGTTTTGACCAAGAAGTAGAGATCGGGATCCCCGACGTCGATGCAAGGGCCCAGATCCTTCAGAAACAGCTCTCCAAGATGAACTCGGAGAGATGCAATGTCCTGCAGGAAGAGGTCCTTAGCATTGCACTGAAGACCCACGGCTACGTTGGGGCTGACCTCTCTGCCTTGTGCAGGGAAGCCGTGATGAAAGCCATCTCCAGAGGAATAGGAGAGGGCCAGGCTTTATTCTCCAGTATGGCCAATTTGCAAGGTCTAGATACAAAGGTCCAGGTATGTGACCTAGAGGCTGCCCTCGTGGAGGTAAGGCCTTCAGCCATGCGGGAGATCTTCTTGGAAATGCCCAAAGTCACATGGGATGACATTTCGGGCCAAGAAGACTTGAAGCAGAAACTCACCGAGGTAGTTCAGCTCCCGTTGGAGGCTGCTGATACCTTTGCACGGCTTGGCATCTCGTCCCCCAAAGGTGTGCTCTTATATGGACCTCCAGGATGCTCGAAAACACTCACTGCCAAGGCTCTAGCCCATGAATCGGGCCTCAACTTCTTGGCCGTCAAGGGCCCGGAGATCTTGAACAAGTTCGTGGGAGAGAGTGAGCGTACTGTGAGAGAAATCTTCCGCAAGGCCAGAGCAGCAGCACCTTCGATCATATTTTTTGACGAGATCGATGCTTTGGCCTCTTCGAGAGATGAGGCTCTGACTCTGGCCGCGCAGAACGTGCTTACTTCGTTGCTCAATGAAATAGATGGTGTGGAGGAATTGAATGGGGTCATAGTGGTAGCTGCCACTAACCGGCCATCAGAAATTGATTCAGCTCTTCTTCGGCCGGGACGTTTAGATAGACACATCTACGTTGCACCTCCAGACCATGCAGCCCGGTTGAACCTTATACAGAATCGGTGTAAGGATTTCCATGTGGAGCAGAGTGAAGATCTATTTACTAGGCTTGCTGATGCCACCGATGGATGTTCTGGAGCAGAGGTGGCCCTCTTGTGCCAGGAGGCAGGACTTGCAGCGATCATGGAGGATAAGAATGCCACCAGTGTGAAGGAGCATCACTTTGAACATGCATTGAAGAGTATTTCAAAGGGTATTACACCAGAAATGCTCGAATACTACCTGGAGTTCGCCGGGCGCAGTGGATTGGAAATATGATTGATCTTCTTGTATAGATTCTGTTGGTACAGATTGCTGGTCGATGTCGATAAATACAGGATTGTAGGATAGTAGATTTATAGTTCAAGTCTGCTTACACCCCTCCTCTAGGTCCTTCTCAAAGTTCTCGGGAAGATCCTTGGAGTTGAAGTCCAAGCCGGCATCCTTGCCGCCCAAACCGCCAAAGCCAGGAAAATCCGAGTCGTCGCCAACCAACTCTGTTGGGGGGTTGCCCAATTCCTGTAATGATTCTAGCAAGCTGTTGACCTTCTCCCTGTGTTGCATGTTGTCGTTATCATAGCCAGGGCCCTCGAAAACAGTTAAGATATCGTTGGTGATGTCGTACTGCTTGGAGTAGCGGTCGTAGTCGTCCGCAGAGAGTTTCTCCTTAGACTCCTTTAGGTAGTCTGGGAACTTGGTGTTAAGGTCTTTGATGGGCTCATAGAGCACTTCCTTCAGCGACAATTGCTCTAACATATCCGTCAAGAGCTTGGTCATGTCAAAGTCACCTTCACCTTCGCCCCCTCCAAGGCCAGCCAACAACTGCGAGATCATATCTTCTGGGTTCCCACTCAAGGTGTCGTTCTTCAACTGTTCGTCCACGGTCTCGCCCGACTTCTTCAAGCGCTCCATGGTCTCCTTCATGACATTGTCAAAGTTTTGCGGCTGCAGAGCCTTGGCGGCTTCTTCCATGTGGGTCTCCTCGAACTGCTTGACCAAGGTTTCAAACTGTTTCTTGGCTTCCGGGTCCTCGATCTTGAGGTCCTTGACCAACTCATCGATATTATGTTTGATATCATTGGCCTCTGGTTTTTTATCAGGCTCAGTTTGGTCAGCGGCAGCGCCAGGCGGCTGGCTCAACACCTGCTCATCAAACTCGTCCAATAACTCATCCAAATCATCGTCTTCTGGTGCAGACACGGGTTTGACTTTCTCGGGCTCGGACATTATTTGTGTGGATGTGTAGCAATCTATTTCGGGTGGTCTAGAAACAAGGTTTGTGTATTTGGGGAAACAATACCTTGGGGGTGGGGAAACAAGCCGTGGGTGTGGAGAAACGAAGTCTGTTTGGAGAGTGGTGGAGTCGCAGAAACCCACGCACAGCGGTCAAAGTGCGGAGGAGCCGTGGTCTGTCCCTCACCTGTCTCACCTCACCCCGCGCTGAAATGAAAAAGCCTAATGTTCAACACGTGAAACACCTAAAGACAGACACCCCAAATTATACCCCAGAAATAGAACATACAAAAATTTTAAATGTGAATTGGTGTGAATTAAAAAAATATGAATCAAAAAAATATGAATCAAAAAAATGTGAATCAAAAAAATATGAATCAAAATATTGATGTGAATCAATATGAATTGATACTTTTGTTATTGAAGTATTGGAGGCTCTTAATGGCTGGTGTCATGAGGTATATGGCTGGTAGTTGTTTAGCGTGCTTTAAGGTGAGGATCGGTAGTCATGTGAGAAGTGAGAGGTCTGTGGTGCGGACTAACAGTATAACATGGCTATACTACCATACCCAGGTACCAATAAATATAAACTAGGGTACTTTATAGATAGAGTCTGATTATAAGCTCTAGGAATATGTCATATGGGAATATGCGATATAGGAATATGTGATATGGCAATATGGCAATATGGCAATCTGAGCGGAAATCAGATCTCAAATATATTCATGTCGATCTCTACAATGGTTCGAATCCGTGTTCTCTTGCCTACTTTGACAGATTCTGCGATATAAATGTCGTTCATCCACTCAGTCAAGCATAAAAGGAACAAGACGAAGATATAAATGAACATGATGAAAATTGGGACAGGTGTGATTATGAAGAAGAAGAGGAAAATTTATGAGTCATTAGAATGCTATTGGGCTGGTGGACTGAAGCTGGGGGCACTCTTGGCACATGGAGAGTGCAGTTTGCAGCCTGGGGTGTGCGGTCCTAGGTCTCGCGGCGCCCAGGGCCATGGGCGAAAAAAAACCACAACAAAGCGCGGAGCTCCAGCTTGTTATCACCCATTCTAGTGTCCCACATCACATGTCGCTCTGCAAGACTCGCCTACAGGAAGAAAGAAAGCAGTGGAGAAAAGATCACCCCTTTGGGTTCTACGCTCGCCCCCGCAAGGCCGAAGACGGCTCCTTGGACTTGACCCATTGGGACGCTGGCATCCCAGGAAAAGCAAACACCCTTTGGGCAAATGCAACCTACCCGGTCAGCATTTCGTTTTCCGACGAATACCCCTCGAAACCGCCCAAAGTGATGTTTCCATCAGGCTTCTACCACCCCAACGTGTATCCTAGTGGTACGGTGTGCTTGTCCATTTTGAATGAGTCTCAGGACTGGCGGCCCGCAATTACCTTGAAGCAGATTGTGTTGGGCATCCAGGAGCTTCTTACAAACCCCAACCCCGACTCGCCTGCGCAGGAGCCCGCATGGAAGGCCTTCAGCAAAGACAGGGCTACCTACGAGAAGAAAGTCAAGGAGCAGGCCAAAAGATATGTCAATGCCAACTAAAAAGGATTGTCGCACGGAAAATCGACTGTACTATACTACTAAGAACCTAATGCCATGTGTTACATGTAGGTGATTCTAGGCTGCCGCTATTTGTTAGCGCTGTTGCTGATCAAGTCTCTGCTGATGGAGGCCCCGATTTCCAGTTCTCCGAGCTGCGAAGTGCCTTTCTCCTTGTATGTGCTCACAGCAGGTATATCAGCCTTGATACGTGACACGAGTGTCAGGTATGCCCGAGGCTCCAATTTGATCAACGTATGCAAGGGAATTGACATCCATGGACTCTCCTCTTGTGGAACGTTCATGAAGTAAGCATACAAGCACCGTAACACCGCTTGGTGGGTGATGATAAGGATATTTTCCTGCCGTTCCAACTCCATGATGATGGGCTCCAAGCGGATCACAATGTCCCGGTACGACTCGCCTCCACGGTACCTGTACTCGTACTTGTTGTCGTCTCTGGCCTTGAAATCCTCGGGGAACTTCTCCTCGATTTCTTCATAGGTCATGCCGTCGCATTCTCCGGCGTCCAACTCATCTAGTGCTTTCCATTCTAATTTTCTCTTGTACGGCAAGAACGAAGCGGTTTGCTGTGTTCTTTTGAGGGTAGATGTCCACACCGTCAAGTTGGTGTGTTTATGTTCTTCACCTAACGACTTGAGGACCAAGTCCGGGAGTTTCTTGGCGTACCGCATGCCCCGTTCCGATAGGTTGGAATCTCCGCCGATTTGTCCGGTGAGGTTATACTCGGACTCTCCGTGCCTCAGCAACCAAATGCTTCTTGGTTTGATGTGCAAGTTCATTACGTAATAAACGATCCGAGACTCCAAATAGCTCTCAATTCTGTTGACAATGATTTGCGATCCAACGTTGACGAGCTTGATGAACGTCAAGTCGCCGTCATCGTCCACATTCAATGTCTCGTAGTTCTTCTCGTATTGTTCGATTCTCTTTAAGAAGTCCAGAGTGGCGGTCTTGGGGTCCACGTCGGTATAGTCCGGCGAAGTCGTCTTGACATCTGCGATATTGTGCAAGATAAGGTCTTTGTCGTCACACCAGCTCTCCAAGAATATGGGCTCGATCAAGTTCTCGCGACACAACTTGAGAAGCTCGGCTCTTCTGGCCTTGGTGGAGTTTGTTGCATCGATGATCCCCACCACTCCGTTTTGTTCTGTAAACCATTCCATCATATCGGCAATGGCCATGTCAATAGCCTTCTTCCGGGTATTCAAGCCCTCCACATTGTCGGGGCTGAAGAAGTCGGCGGTGACGAGCTGGGAGCCAGCCAAGTTTCGCCGGTACGAGCCGACGTTGAAGCATTTGGATTCGATTGATAGCCACAGAAGATATCGGACGATTTTCTGGGCGATCAACGACTTGCCTCGGGCGGGCAAGCCCACCATGATCACACAGATCCTGACGTTTTCCACATGGGAGACAGAGTATACGGGCATTGGGCAAAGATAGAAAGCTGTCGAGTTATGCCGTTATTATAAATGATACCTTGTTCTAGGAAGAGAGAGGTGGAAAATATTGGGCGCCGATCGAGGAACAGTAAGAAAGGATTGTTGGTGTCAGGGCCAAATTCACTTGCAGGTTATTTTAAGGTCGCGAACTGCGCTTCCCCAGAAATTGGGACCCCATTCCCTGCCGCATGCCGCACACTACAAAGCTGTTGCATCTACTGACTAAAAAGGGAACTCTACAGATCTAGTCTTACTCTTTTGAGATATGTTTATTTGACTTGTTTTCGATTTAAGCGACATCTGGCCCGGGGCTTTGTTCAAACCATAAATTGTCACCTCACGCAATTTTTCTGCATATGGTAAAAATCACCTCATAAAAGCGTCCGGAACTACATTCCGACAAATAAAATAATTAGCACCCGAAAAAAAAGAAAAAACTTGGGTCTATGGAACAAGAAAAGCCAAGCTTCCATATGACCGGCTTTTGAGGGCTTTCGATCCGACATAGTGGTGATTTCCTTGGAATTGCCTAATTTCACCTTCTCAGGTCACGAGACTCTTGCGCATCTTGTATAGGTGACATCAGCATCAGCACCCGCACTCATCTAATACCCATAGTTACCATGAAGAGGTTCTTGAGTAAGCTGAAAAAAGGGGCTGCACCCGATCCCGATTCAGGCTCCATTGCGGGGGCTCCGTCGGTGGCGTCCGAGTCAGAGTCGCTCCAGAACCTCAAGCCCATGTTTGAAAACTCGTCCTCGGGTCCCTTCACCAACGACGTCAAGCTAGAAATCAACCCGTCCATCACTTACAGCGAGTCTTTTGTGACGGAAATATCCCAGAATAGATCCAAATCGGTGTTTTCTAGCAAATTCTCCAGCTCCACCAAACAGTCGTCGTATCTCTCCACCCAGAGATCTAAGCCTAGGAAGCAATACCAAAACACTTCTCAGCCGTTGCAGATTCTCGACACACCCGAAGAAACCAAGGAGGAGGCCGGTGGGTTTTTGAATTCCGATGTAATTGCTGATAAACTTCACCATCTTTGTCTTGAGGTTTTGTATGTACAAGGTCAATATGCCACATCTGTGTCCAACTTGTCCAACACCACGTTGAGCTTCATCAATAGTCTCAAGGAACACAACAAGAGCATGACTTCTATGGAGGTTGCTGGCACATGGCTGTTTAACTCCTATAATAATGGTGACGTGAGGAAAATACTCAAGGTGTTCCTACATTTCTACGATAATCTTTTGAATGATGAGGCATACTTTCACTTGAAGTTGATTTTAAGCCGAGATTTCAGCGACTTTTGTGCCACGTTGAAAAACACCACTTTGGGAACGTCTAAGGTCCCTCGTTCGGGCTCTCTCAACCTACAGAACATGGCTATTGGGTCTAATGATGGCAAGCCATACCCCAATGAAGGGCTCTTAGCGAAAATTCTCGACCGGATCTCACAATCTCCAATAAAGATGAACGAACAAAACGGTTCCTTTATTGCACCTATTCTCCGTGGAATAAGCAAATCTATGTGTGTTATTTGCTTATACTTCGGGTACCCCAATATTGAAGAACGTCATCTCCGGGAAATCTCTTCTATTCGGGATCTTTTCGATGATGTGCACGTTGTTTTGGTCAAAAACAGAATAGACTTGGCTTCGCTCAGACCTGCCCCTGCTGACCAGTCTAACCAACCCGAAATCAATCCCGAAATCTACCTTCAAAAATTCAAGTTGCCGTTCAGATACCCTGCAGACTCCACGAAACCTCCCATGTCGCTTTCACTCTCGGCAGAGTCTTCTGCTAGACTCAGTGGCACTATGGGAGGATTCCTATACCCAATAATCGACAAGAAGAAACAACCTCACCTTCTGTCGTATGCAGACTCAAAGTTTTCTATATCTTGTGGTCATGTGTGCTTAGATGGACGAATTGGCGAGGAGTACCCTCAAATCTCATCGCCACTGTCTGTTTTAATAGGGCTTTACAAAAAGGCTCTTATGACGGAGTATGAAAAATCGTGTGCTGATGATAACTCACAAAGTGCTATGGAATCAAAAGTAGCTTATGGGTCTGTTTTGAAGCAGATTGATTCCGTCTTCCCTCCAAGAACGGTAAATATCATTGATCCGGTAACAAAGAAACAAGTGGCTGAGACCAAGAACTTTCCGAAACACCGATTCGGACAAATCATCTGGGGCGAGCGCACGCTTATCCCGGCCAAAATCACCAGCAATGGTAAGACATTTCTAGAGAAACGTTTGAGTGATTTGGCCATCATAAAGGTAAACAAGGCATTCCAGTGTGATCAGAATTATCTCGGCGACGATGTCGCTTTTAACGAGTATGATCCTGCTTTGATCTTCGACAATCTATATGTGCGACAAGTGGTGGATCTACAGAGATATGCCAAAGAGGTCAATGCCAGGACAGTAAAAGAAGTCGACTCGTTTGTTTCCACTTCCCCAATGCGTTATACCAACACAACAAACCATCGGGGCCTTCCTGTATTCAAATACGGGTCGACCACCAAGCTCACCAAGGGAAATCTCAATGGAATCAAGCTTGTATATTGGATGGATGGAGCTATCCACTCCTCTGAGTTTGTTGTGAATTCCTTGGAAAATACAACGTCGTTCGCCGCGGGCGGTGATAGTGGGGCGTGGATCTTGTCGAAACTTGAAGACGTCAAGGGTTCCTCTCAGACCAAGGGTCTAGGTGTTGTTGGTATGCTACACTCCTATGATGGAGAATACAAGCAGTTTGGACTTTTCACTCCTATGACAGAGATTCTTGAGAGATTAGCTGAAGTGACCCAGATCCCTTGGGGTGTGGTGGGTGTACAGGCCAAGAGCCAAGACATGGCACCAGAACTTGCATCGTTGTCTTCGCTTCAGTTGAGTGATTCAGATCTCAGTGACTACGAGAGCGGCATCGATGACCACAGTTTCTAAAATGAGGTTGGTAAATAGTATTCTTTATAAAATGCAATAATTCTTCACTCAAGATCTCTCACTGACCTTATAGTCAATGAACCGTCCGAGGTTTGTCCAGGCCTCCTCTGCACGAGCCTTGAGCGCTGCATTTTTGTTCTTATCAATCTGCTTGTATAAAGCCTTGACCTTAGGCTCAAGACTTCTCAACGTCTCGAGGTAGTTGCCTTGCACGAACACAGGCTCGTCGTGGTCGTAGGCACAGTCGCCAAAAATATCATAGATCAAGTTAAGACACTCGATGGGGATCTCCTGGGCCCTGCTTTGCTTAGCATGATTTTGGGGGTCCGAGAAGTGGCCAATGAGATTGAGTAGGAACTCAGAGATCTTCCTTGTGATGTCCACATTCCCAATAACTTGGGCCACGCTTCCCAAGAAACCAACTGCAGATAGAAGAAACTCAAAGTCGAGTAGAGCTGTTTCGCTTTCGGCAGATATGTTGGAGGTGATGGAGTTGCATTCATCCAAAAGGCCAGTGACCTCAGCCAACGAGACCTTGTCGCGGACCTCTGGGCCCACAGTCTTGGAAATGGCCCACAAGATACCCAAGCTCAATTTCTGTACCTCCCTGTCGGAAGATTTGGTTGCATGTTCACACTCTTGCCATAATTGAGGGATTTTGGTGTACCAGTCCACAGGTATAGATGCATTTGATAAGAAGAGCCAGCAGAGGTTGTTGAGGCACACCAAGATCTTGGTGGTCAACAGCAAGACTTGCGAGTGTTCCTTGTCGAAGACTAGAAGATGCATACACGAAGGGAAGACTGTATTCAAGAGCAAGTTTGTGAGGTCGTTGCTCAAGTCCACTGGTTCTTTGAAGTCAGCCTCGTTGATTGCGAGGTACTCGCATATACTGGTGATCAAGTCAATTGCAATCTCGATGGCCTGGAGGTCTCCACGAGCAATTGTCTTTTCGGGAGCTTCTCCTCCGAATGCCACATCGATGTCCTTGGGTTTTTCGTCCACCTCTGTTTTCTGGATGGGCTCCGCTGCGTTGTCTGTAGCAGATAAGTTCTTAGCCACTTGCTCAATGTCGATTTTTGTGATGGTCAGCAAAATATTGGTCAACATCTCACCACAGGCTGCATCTTTGGTGCGGGAAGAATCACCGTTAATCTCAAGAAAGTGGAATTGGATTCCTTGCAAGTAAAGCTTGCCCAAGTTGTTGGTGTCGTGTGCAGGCTGGGAGAGAGCGTGGGCCACATTAGGCAAGGAGAATTCGGGGGTGGCAGCCAAGGTCTGCACGAAGTCGGCGGAGTCCGAGGCAAACTCGTAAATGAAGTCTAGCAATGCATTGAAGAGCTTGGCTGTTTTGAGCTTCTCTACGTTCCAGTTGAGCAACTCAATTACAAGACCCGTGACCTGCCCAACCTTGGCATAGATGCTATCATAAAGATCATCAGAGCAGCTGGCAATCAGCACTATGAGCGAGAGAATGTTCTCGATGAAGTCGAACAACATGTAGGTGATCTTCTTGTCCAAGGCTTTAGCGTCTGATTTCATGTACTCGAGCGACTTTTCGATTTTTGAAAGGCCCTTTTCGATGGGTGCCCAAATGTTGGACCGCCAGAGGTACTTGGCCACTTCATAGCCTTCCTCGATGGTCAAGTTTCTCAATAAGCCAAACGACTCCACCACAAGCTCGTCATTGGCATCGTGAAGGGTCTGTTCCATGACCGTAGCAACCAATTTCTCCTTCAAAAGCATTCTTCTCATGCGAGCATCCTCTACCAACACCGTGATGGCGCTAAGGGCCACGGAACGGTCGTTGGATGCGGATGACGATAACTTGGCTATCAAGGGTAAGATTTTGGTCTGGCGCAACGACTCATCCTTGGCATCTTGCCTGCTGACCGAGGAGCCGTCTTTTTTGGCTGCAGGATTGTACCTACCCCTCAGGCTCTTTCTTCCTTTTTTCAATTTTCCCATGTGTGGCAGTAGATGTGATGGTTTAAATTTTTGTTCTCATGAGATGGACCTGAGATGCCTGGTTGTGTGTGCAGGATACCAAAGATGATTACCTGATATTAATGAGTATATAGATGCTACTATTAATTCTTCTACTTAAGTTATTGCTCTTTATGATTTGACTATTTACGAATGGACTATTGACAGTAGGGCTATTTTTCTGCGGTGGTGCTGTTTTCAGATGTGTCGATCTGCTGCACCGGGACTGCCGTTTCGGGCCGAATCACCTTCTTGATCTGCTGCTTCAAGTCGTCCCAGCTCTGAGGACTATCATCCTCGATTTCTGCCAAGGGTATATCGGTACGGAGGTTCTCATCTTTGCGGAGTTGTTCACTGACTGTTAGTATAAGGAGGTCAAATGTGTAGGTCAAATGAATGTGTTAAATGACTGGGTATTATACGTACATAATGAGTGGTTGCCAGAACTTGACCCCCGTGTACCAGCCAACGGCACCCACGGCAAGAATAGTAAGTGCTTTGCCTCCTCTTCCGGACATGTTTGAAAAGACACGTGTTATGTAGAGCAGTTGCTGGGCCTCGTTAAGACTATTGGTCCTTGGGGCTGATTATATGGCGTCAGAGACGAGTGGTGGTCCACTACCGTGAGATTCTGGAGTCGCGCCATGCACGCAGCACCGGCCCGCCTCTGGTCGATGGTCCTCATACCTAAGAGCGTCTATTCATGTATTTCAGGAATTTGGTGAAATTCTGATAATATATTGGATTTATACTAATGGCATTAAAGTATGATAACTCAAAATAATATTCGAAGTAGTAATAATAATAATGATAATAATAATAATTATAATAGTAATGTTCTGGAAAGGCATGGGAGTGGTGCGCACCTGGTGAGTGCAGCATCACTGATGATAGACAGTGACACTATGTGATGATTTATAGTACCATTTGAGCTGTATATTATTACGGTTCATTAAAGAATAATTTATATTGCACATCAAATACTGTTTTTTTTATTGGCCTTGAGTACTGTCCTTTATTAGTAGTGAGTAGTGAGTAGTAGTGTGGTTAGAGTGTTCTATTGAGTATAGAGAGTGGTACAGCTAATTGTCACATTGTAGATATAAGCAGTGTAGATTATAGATTACTGAATAATAAAATAAATATAGAGTATTAAACAATAAAAATAAATATAGATTATATTGTAGTAGGGTAGGGTAATGAGTGGTTCTATGGTCATGATTGAGTGTTCCTGGCTGAATCACCTTGTGGAAGGACCTTGAAAATATAACAAGAGTAGTCTGTTTCCAGGAACAAAAAAGAAATTAGTAAAAAGACAGAAGCCCATAATTGCTAGTGGCATTTTGTTATGATTATTCCTAATGTTGCACTCACACTAGAGGTGCTGCCATTCATTGTATTCATATATATTAATGAGTGGTGGAATTGAATTCTGAAAACAAATACCTATGTCCGTAGACTTTTACTTGTGACTTGGCTCATTGAATCAAAAAGTATTAGCCAGGACATCAATAGCACTATAAACTACTTGAGTAGCGATAAGAAGCTGAATATAGACAGACATGAAATTACAATAGGTCACTGATTATTGCAGCAAGTATATAAACTTTCTAGTGTTAATTTCCCTCAAAGTATTAGAAATTTTTTCTCAAAGTGGGCAATAATCTACATGTAGAGTGTTTGGCGTTGAACAAGAGCCCTTACATAGACTTAAGGATAAACAAATGCAGAAGACTCAAACCATACTGAGGTAATAACTTAGGTAAAAGATTATTAGGAGATAATAACTAAGGTGTAAACAGATATTAGACCAAGACTACCAATTCTAAAATAGTGTAGTGTTCAATCCTCGTATAGTACATTACTTAAGTATACTATGATTAACTGGATGACTGAATGACTGTGTAACTGTATGGTAAAATGAACTGTGTGACTGATTAATTGACCATATGATAAACTGTTAAACTGTAAGACTGTATGGATAAGTAATTTTCTATCAATAATTATATGAGTAATCATTGTGGCTAGTGACCTATGACAAACTGTATGACTGTAAGAATACTCAATATAACTGACTGATGAGTGTAAGAATAATTAATATGACTGACTGTATAAATGATTAGTTATATAATTAACTTCTGGTAGCTGTTTAACTGTATTCTGAATCTTCTAAGTATTGAAGCAGTTTGAAATTTTTCCACCTTCGGAAAGTTCTATTTGGCAGCGATCTAATTCTTATGACGTTCTTTCTGGTACTGATCTATTTGATGTATGTTATAGCACTGACTCAAACTGGTGTGGTCAATGATGATAGCGATATTATTTAGAATGAAATTTTGGTCAAGTCTCAGAAACTTCTAACTATAAAAAGAATCCATGATTCAAATGCATTAGCTAACCACTTCTTTAATGCAAGACTATATACTAGAGTGATTCAAGGGTCCAGCGACCCAACCAAAGACAAAAAAATGAAAAGAAATCAAGGTTTTCAATAATCAAAAAGACTTTATGTAATTAGAAATTTTTAGGGAACGAAAATAAAATCGGAAGGATAAAAGTTCCTGGGGAATAGAGTGCTACACTTTGAGGTGTCCAGAGGAAGGGTCGATATGGGGGGTGCGAAAGTTCCTCACTTCTAGACCTAATTCATACGCATTTTCGCAGGAGCCCCATTCGCGCGGTCGTGCGCGGCACACACGACTATATAAGGAAGCCTCGATGCCCCCCGAAATGGACTCTTTTTTTCTCCAATCAAAAAGTATCCGGGAGTATTTGCCACGACGGGATGATGCACATTGTCAAGTTATCACCGTTGCCATATATATCTATATATTGCACTCCCCAGAGTAACCAATTCCCAATAGGAAGTTTATTATCCGACGGGTCTCTTCAGTGAGGCGATGGATTCTGAATGTCGATATTTAATGGGAAACATACGTAATTTGTAATTGTATATAGGAGTTGTAGATTAGAATAGGCTTGAAAATAAGCATGTGATTAAAGTAGTCATACCAATAGTTAGCAAATGTTCAGTAGCACATACACTGGTAGTAGAATATTAGCCAGGATGATGGCCAGAATAATAGTCATTATGATAGCATTATGATACTAATGGAACCATGTGGTGGTACCTAAAGCTTTGGCAGGTTGAACAGGTAAGCCTAATCAAAGGTTGATTACAAGATCTAATTAACTGTACCTATTTCTACAGTATAGTAACAATTATATGTTGTATTCTTTATACACGTTATACAATATGCTCTTAACGGTACTTGTTGAAACCAATGTCGGAGGCTCTTTCTCTGAAACATTGACGGCAGACGTCCAAACCGTATTTTCTGATCAAACCAGAGTGAGAAGCGCAAACTCTGCACTTTCTAGAACCCTTACCGTAGTTTCTTGGGTGGGAGAACCAAACGTTTTCGTGAGCCATATTGCTAGAAGGTTAGTATTATGTATGATGTGATTTTGGAATGATGAATGAGAATGTATCAAACTTGGTTTTAATTCCAGACCATGAGAGCTTTTTGGTTAAGAGTGTAATATACTGAATCTTGGTTCTGAGCCTATGCTCTATATCGATCATGATGAATTTCCCGGTCTTCATTTTTCTAAAGATTTTGACGCAGTTCCATAGTCATATGGTTCATTTGATTCCATATTCGTATGGTTCATTTAGTTCCCATAGTCCAGATGGTCAGGCACTAGTACAGGTATTGGACAAGTTGTCAAGTACTGGTGAAGTTGGAGGTATATTGACCACATCAACTTTTGTTCGAATTCACTCTCTGGACACTTCAGAATACTCTCTTAACGCTCTATTCATCTCTGGCACATTCATTCAAGGGGTGTTCGCTGCACATACGATTATTTAATTTGGAGGTAGTGAAGTAGGTTCGGTGAATATTGGTATACGCTTTAGGTGCGCGAAGGGAAAATTTTCGTAGTTCTGCACAAACCACGCGGTCAGCGAGAGAGCGCTTGGGGTCACGTGCAAAGGGACGAAAGGCGCAACGTTTCTAGGGCACCAGCCCTGAGTCTCACGCGCACCTCACATCATCGCAGCGATGACTTTCTTGATGAGATAGCTCTCACATCATCATGGCCGGCCACAGGAGCACGCTTAAGAACGACCACAAGCCGTTCAAGTCCAAGCATGCCACCAAGGGCCAATTGAAAAACCAATATAAAGGCAAGGTCGAGAAGGCCGGGTCCGCCAGTGTTAAGCCCTCCCGCGTGCTCACCAAGCAAGAGCGTAGAAACACCGCCAAACAGCTCAAGGACAATAAGATTGCCGAGACAAAACTCGTACGCAAGTTGTTTGAAGGTAATGATGCAGCCGAGAAGGTGATTTCCGTGATTTCCTTGACCAGAGACATTTCCCCAGAAACCATTCTTGCCCAGATTGTCCAGGCTCCCAGTACACATGACGATGATCCGATCATCGAGTTCCAAAGTGGCCCAATTGTGGCCTCGCTCAGATTGGAGGGCTTCAAGTGTACCACCAAGTTCATTGTGCCTGACCATACCAACTTGATTTCCATTTTGGATGCGGCTAAGGTGTCCGATTACGTTGTTTTCGGTCTTTCGGCCCAGGAAGAAGTCGATAAGGACTATGGTGAAAGTATCTTGCGTGCAGTGATTGCCCAGGGTATTGCCACGGCCGTGGGAGTGTTGCCCAATCTCATATCTGCATACCCCAAGAAGAACTTCCAGGCCGATGTCAGACAATCGTTAGAGTCGTTTTTCCAGCACTTCTTCCCCACAGAAGAAAAACTCTATGCACTCGAAAACAAGAACGAGGCCTTGGCAGCCATCCGCTACATCTCGCAAAAGTTTCCTAAGTCCATCAGTTGGCGAGACTCTCGTGGCTACCTTGTAGCTAACTCTGCTACCTGGCAACCAATCAACGAAGGTGGAGAAGATGGGTACGTGGTGGTGGAAGGTACTGCCCGAGGCACGGGTTTCAACGCCAACCGTCTCGTACATATTAATGGCCACGGCGACTTTCAGTTGCACAGTGTGGAGAAGGTGGCCAGGCACAAGAACGACGAGCAGAAAGTGTTCCAGGCGACCGAGGTGCAGGAAACCTTGGAGGAGCTCAACCCCGAGGAGATCGACATGGACGACCACGACTATGACTATGACTCGTATGCTGGAGGTGCCCGTATGGAGGGTAAAACTTACTTTGATGACGACAATGGTATTGCCAACAGAAAGTACAAGGCACCAGCAGGCACATCGGAGTACCAGAGCAAATGGCTTCTAGACGATGTTTTGGAAGGAGCTTCGGATGTGGAGGAGTATGACGGTGAGCACGACGAAGAAATGGATTTGGCCCACGATGAAGATATGGACCTCGGTGATGCAGCTGCTCCTACCGAGTACGAGCCAACCGAGGCCGATCACACAGAAGCATTCATGGACTTATCGCCCGAAGACGAAGAAGAGCAATTGAGGCAATTCCGTGAGATGGAAAACGAAGAGAGAGAGTTCCCTGACGAAATCGAATTGGACCCTCAAGAACTGGCCAAGCTGCGGTTGGCCGAGTACAGAGGAATCAAGTCTCTTGGCACATGTGACTGGGACTGGGATGAGGTGGATCTGCAGCGGCCCAGCATTTACGGGCGGTTGTTGCAAATCAACAACTACAAGGCTACCAAGAACAAGGTTCAAAAAGATGCCATTCGCGAAGCGCAGGTGGGGCTCGGAACCAAAGTGCGCCTCTACATCAAGGCTCCAAGGTACATTCTCGACAATGTGGACGTTATGCGTGCGCCGTTTGTTGTGTACTCGTTATTGCCACATGAGCATAAGCTCGCGGTCACCAACTTCCTGTTCAAGACGTGGGAAGACTACGAGGACCCTGTGCCTTCGGGCGAACAGCTTGTGGTGCAGTACGGGTTCCGTCGCCAGGTGATCTCTCCTACTTTCAACCAGGCCTCCAACAGCCCCAACAATGTGCATAAGTTCCAGAGGTTTGCCCATGCTGGAGATACGTACATTGCGTCGGCCATTGCACCTGCGCTTCTCTATAATGCACCAGCCATTTTCTTTAAGCAGAAGTTGGACGGCTCGTTGCAACTTGTGGGCCAAGGTACGTTCCTCAACTGTGACCACACTCGGGTGGTGGCCGAGAGGGTGGTGTTGACGGGCCATGCCATCAAGATCCACAAGAGGCTTGTGACGGTGCGGTACATGTTCTTCAACCAAGAGGATATCAACCACTTCAAGGCGGTGCCGTTGTTCACCAAGTCGGGCCGCACGGGTTTCATCAAGGAGAGTTTGGGTACTCACGGGTACTTCAAGTCCACGTTCGACGGTCGCTTGTCTGCACAGGATGTCATTGGTATGGCTCTCTATAGACGGGTGTGGCCGGGCTTGTCCAGCTTGTGGAGCCAGTAACTGTATCGAAGGATCGTGGAGGAATATAGATATAAAGACTAATAGAAGGTTTAATCGGGCTGTCCACTGTAGTTACTGATCTACTCTACTGATCTACTAATTTACTTATCTACTGATCTATTGATTTACTGATCTACTTTATCTACAGATCTACTTAGTATACACTGCTCTATCTACTCTACTTCACCACTATATACTACGCTGATTGTACATCTACTATACTGTCCTTTACTTTGAGTACCACTCTACTCTACTGCTCACATTATGTACTGGTTAATCTAAAACTCTACTTTATTTACCAAACTTACACTCATGTACTACGCTGTGCACTAGTACTGTTCACCTACTACCCCATTAATCTACACTTACTACTCCACTGACTACTCATTCCTAGTCCACTGCTCTACTACTTCATTTTGTGACGTAGCCTGATTTATCCAGTGGTAAATTTTACCTGGTAGAATTACCTACTAGTAGATTTACCTACTGGTAGACTGTACCACTGTTTCTGTTAGATTTACTGTAGCTACTAGATCACTATAGGCAGAGATCTACCCATAGAGGTATTATGAAGCCTACGCCGTCTGATCCTAACAATGGTTTTTGCATAAAGTAGTCACATACCTTTTGACAGTGTCGAATGAACAGCCTATTGGCCAGAACATCACCGCTATTGTTTTTGGTGAAGAGTGTTCCGAAACCACGTTTCTCTTGAAAACACTATAAGGTATGCCAGCTGCAAAAAAGAAAAAAAAAGGCTTCCTCCCTTTGAGGAATCATCAACAAAGTCAGTAACGATAGGTATCAAACATGCTAACAAGAATCTATCAGTAGCAGTTTTCGTAGTACTGCTGATAGATTCAGCTACTCCATACAGAACTCTCTAAGTGAAATTGGTTCGTATAATTTCACGAACTCATAGAAATGACACTACTTCTACTCATAAGATTTTGTTGTTACTTCTCCACGGATTGGTACTAGTGATTTGGTTGTTAGGCTGTACCAGTAGTTAGGCTGTACATCAAGTAGAGGCTCTAATGTAGTGCTTTTGTTGTGATCACTGCTATAGTACTCCTAGTCTCTTGCTACTAGCATATCTTGACACTACTATATTGAGTGACTTTTTTCTGTAACGACTTATTAGTATTTTACTGTACTTTATCCTGTTGGATATGTAAGATGCGCTAAGTAGTGTGTGCAGGCAAGATGTTACATGCAGTACACGGCGCTTACATGAAGCCCAGCATTACAACCGGACCTTGTCGTCAGGAGGAATCAGGTTTGCCCTAGAGACGACGTATTAAGAATACCGGTGCAGGAAGAAGGATTGAAGGATGGAAAAGTATATATAGAGGAGAGTCCGCTCTTGGTTGAACGGCATCATCATTGACCAGAATACTACAGACCATCTAGTATACATTAGTAACTCATCTCAACAGCTAAGAGGAAACAAATATGACTACCACTGCCCCATATCTCTTAGAGTTATTAGCCAATAACGATATAACTGTGCCTGACTATGACACCGTCATCGCTAATTCCCAACATATCCGCTATTGTTAGACTTCATGTGCAACACCTGCATATAAGAAGCCATTAAATCTTCACTACATGATAACTTATTACCCACCTCAGTCACTACTTGTCTTTATTCTTGGATCTGAAGATACTAATTAACGTATTTTCTACTCTTGACTTATTTTGAAGAGAACAACTATTATGTAGTTACCAGAGTCGAACGACTCTACCATCCACTGTACCATCCACTGTACCATCCACTGTACCATTTGTGCTGCTTTTATTTTATATTCTAATGAGTAACTAATATACTGCTTATTAATCTAGGGAGTAATGTAAGTGAGTAATTCCTATAGGGAGTACTCAAAGGAGCTCAATAAAGGAGCTCAATAAAGAAGTTAGTGATGTACTGGGAACATGTTCGTCACTGAGATGTCTTCACGGAACAAGAAGCGCTCGAAGACCCGATTTTATGGAAGAATCTAGAGTTTGCTCATGGTGAAATATAATTAGCTGTATTATTTACTAGCTATCAACTGTCTGGAACACTGCATGAATACTCTAGTAAAAGTCTTTAAATAGTATATGGGCAGTGTCGTCTGTAGTGCGGCCCAATTGAAATTTTCTAGGTCCAGTTGCAATGTTTATCTACTACTCTAATTAATCCACTTTACTTATTAAACTCTAACTCTCTATTACATGTCCTTTCTTAGTGTATTTAGCGGGGAGATTGAGATCCGGGGTCACCCTCGGATATCGGTACCTGGGATATCCGAACCTATGGGTTCATTCACGCAAATGAAACGATTAAACCTTTGAACTTTAAAATCATGCTCTAAATACCTTTATCATCAGACGAATCACCAAAAAAAAAGCTCAAAAAGACTTTTTTGTGCCTTTGGCGTTGGGCCTTTTTGTCCTGGGGTAGCCTGGTGTACGGGTGTCGTAATGCACTCTGGCCCTCGGAACTTCCTTTGCGAGTGCCCTCGGATCTGCTCCATTATAGAGCAACTCCAGTTCCCCAGTATGTAAATACAGAAAACACCAGTCCCTATTGCAGAAGTACTCCACATCTGTAGTCTCACGTTTCACTATATTTTTTTACTATATTCTTAGTCATCGTGCAGCGGACTGCATGTGGCCCTCTTTGCTTAGTAAAATGGGGTTCCGCCATCTACTGCGATGTAGTACACTCCACCGAGACTCTCCACCCTCTTCAACCATCTGCTTTTCCATCCGGGCTTCAATACACTTTTTTTTTTGAAACAACAGGAAAGCAATTCATTAAGAAAACAACACATCATTCTAGCTAAAAAACTTCATACCACCCTACCAACTTGTACCAGCTTGAATCAGCCCATGAGTTTCTTACCCCAAGGGTCTAACCCCAAAACCGCCGGGTTCACCTGTAATACATGTGGCATCCGCTTCTCCACCGCCGAGTTGCAAAGACAACACATGCGTACAGACTGGCACCGATACAACCTAAAACGGAGGGTGGCAGGCTTGCCCAATATTGCATCTGAGGTGTTTGCGGAGAAGGTATTGGCATCCATGAAGACACATGACGAACCAGTGGATGAAGACGAATACGGGTTTTATGTGAGCAACCGCAAAAAGTCGCTTGGAGAAAGACAGTTGACCAAGAAGGACTTGAAGCGGTTGGCCAGGACCCAGCTAAGAGGCCGTGCTCACTTAAATGGTAATGCCCCTAGAGAGTATAGCCCTGCGGTTTCCGTTGCATCTGAACTTTCGGAGTTTTCGTTGGGCAGTAGTTCCGTGCCACCCACCGATATTGACTCCAACTACGATACGTTGTCGGAGGCCCATTTGTCGGATGGAAGTGAGTGGAGTAGCCATGCGCACGAGAGTTTGGATGAAACTTGGGAAAGTGACGATGAAGACGAGTCCAGTGAAGATGAGCCTGAGGAGACGCTTCCCAACTACTACTGTTTCTACTGTGGCAAAAACAACCGGGAGATCGAGCAAAACATCAAGCATATGACCAAGTATCATGGGCTTTACATTCCTCAGAGGTCTTTTTTGACGGATTTGGAAGGACTTCTTACCTTCATCAACGAGGTCACTACCACAGACCACGAGTGCCTTACTTGTGGTTTTGAGGGCAAAAGCTTGGAGAGTATCAGACAGCATTTGGTGACCAAGGGCCATTGCAGGATTCCCTATGAGACTAAGCAAGAGAGAGATGTGATTGCAGAGTTCTACGACTTTGACTCTTTTTACGAGACAAAGGAGAAAAGGCAAAAGACCAAGAGTGTTTCTTTTGGAACCTCCATGGATTCGGATTCCGACTCCGACTCCGATGATGTCGTTGGGGCTCCTGACTCGGTGGTAATTCTTCCGAACGGATCCAGGCTTGGACACCGCTCCATGATAAGATATTACAGACAAAGCTTGCCTGCCGAGAGAGAGGTGCCAGATGCCCGTAAAACTGTGGCTTTGGTGGACAGACGGTTTGCACCTGGGCTTTCTGGACAGCTCATTACGAAGCAAGAAAGGGAGCAGAGAAAACTCGAGGGCAGAGCGAAGAACATTCACGAGAGGAGAACCAAGACAAAGAGAGCAAACTACCAGCGTCATTTCAGAGACGAGTTGTTGCAGTAATGACTCGTATTGGTGTTGTTGAAGTGGAGAGTCTATTGAACTCAAAGCTCAAGCAATTATTGCTGTCTTAGTGCTTTGAGGTATTACTTTAAGCTATTTGAGCTATTTTGGAAGGGTTATCCGCTCGATGTTTGGTATTACTCAATGCTTGAACTTACTTATTAGTTATGGCTTGACATTGCTTAATGCCTGATATGGCTTGGTATGGCTTGACATTGCTTAATGCTTGAGCTTACTCGGAGTGTATGGCCGAAATATCACGGCTCTAGATTACATTATCCAGCTAGACAAATCCGAATAGAATATTCACGACTGTGCGGAGTGCATAAAGTATTATAGTTCATCCAGTATAGTCAGCAGACCATATATCAGCACGCGACGTCTAGGTGTCCTGCTATCTCAAGGTGCAGTCTTATCGGTGCTTCAGGTTCGATGCTCTACCGAAACAACTCACTTAAGCATAGACGTAGACTCTATTCCAAAACGGTAATCACACACTCTCAAGACCCCACCCCTTCTCCATTTCTTCCCGTAGGCTTACCCATGGCCAGAGACTACTGTACAATGGACTATACATAATCGCGCATTAGGGCGTCTATCGAGGTTCAGTCACGCAGAGCCGCGACGCGCGCCATGCAGGTGCAGCGTGAAAGAAGGCTATCGAATTCTATCCTGTACCCACGCAAGGTCTCAGCTAGCGCAGATCATTGTTTCAGGAGCATCATGTTACACTCCTAGTTACTATTTACATCTGCTACTAGTGCATTTCTACAAATACCTCTTGATTCCCATTAAGGCGTCTGCATCATAGTACCCCATTAAACACCCACTATTAATAATTATCACAGTTAGCAGCTATTGATAACTTAGATTAACCGGTTCAGTTACTTATATGTGTTGATGGTGTTTGAAACATATTTTTATGACATCCTCCTAGTACCGGTCACAGCGACGGCGGAAGAAATCCTGCGCTCTTATAAGAAACTTGCGTTGAAATACCACCCTGATAAGACAAACCATGACCCTGACTTGACAGAGAAGTTCAAGGATGTCACGCGAGCATATGAGGTGTTGAGGGACCCACTGCAGAGACTGGTGTACGATGCCTATGGCAAGGACGGTATAGATGGCCATATTCCTTGTCCGCAGCAGACTCAGAAACAACAGAGACAGCCTCGTCCCGCAGCGCGGCCTGGGCCTCGGCCTTTCCCCTCTGCTGGGAGTTCTTCGTTTGGGTTTCAGCAGGCGATGTTCTCACAGTTCTTTACTGATGTGAGCTCTATGTTCGATGCACGTATGCCATGCTCCGGCCAGTTTAACCAGCAATTCTTTGGTATGGGAATGCATCCTAACCCCAACGCAGAGGTTATGACTAAACATGTGCAGCCAGCACCAGCTTATGGAGGTGGCAACATGAAACGAGGCTCAAACATCCACCACACCTTTAAGGTGACCCTTGAGGATATGTACTACGGTAAAGTGGCCAAGTTCCAACTACCGAAAACGACGCGATGCTCGTATTGCGATGGCATGGGGTGCTTTAATCCCAAAACGTGTTCCACGTGTGAAGGAAGTGGGGCGGTGGTTGTTACCATGATGAACAGCTTCTCCAAGATCCAGGAACGCGGCTCGTGTTCGGTATGCAACGGCAAAGGAATCGTATGTGAACCCCAAGATGTGTGTCGCCGGTGCGAGAATGGGTACTTGGTGGTGAAGAAGATCTTGAAGGTGGGCATTCTCCCCGGGTCTAAGAACGGCGACCAGGTTGTTTTGAAGGGGCAGTCGGATGAGGGTAAGAACATCATTCCTGGCGATGTGATTATTCATTTGGAAGAACTCCCACATCCATATCTTGTGAGACGCGGAAACGACCTATACATGGAGCGGGCCATAGACCTAAAAACCGCTCTTCTAGGCGGCCGCATAGTGGTGCTGGACTTTCCAGGGCCAGGTGAAGATTTGATTGTCAACATTAATACTCATAAGAAGACACCCTCCACGGGGGAGATTGTGGGGACGATCCAGCCCGGAACAGCCAAAATTGTCAAGGGACTAGGGACCCCCATCAACGGAAGCATCAAGAACAACCGGATCTACCAAGACCCAGACCAAGTGCCTGAGATTGGCGATATCTCCATGTACCAGCGGGGAGATTTGTTCATCCGCTTCAATGTCATAATGCCAAGCATATCGGAGCTCAGCAGGGCTGGGGGTCTCGAGACGCTATACAAATGTTTGCCCGGAGAGGTCAATGAGGAGGCCTTTAGTACGGTAGCCTCTGAGCACCTGCTTGCAAATATCCCGGGCGAAGAAGTGGTGGAGGAGCATTCATGTGAGAAGAGCGAAGAAGAGAAGAATGAGGCAGAGGACAATTCTTCCGATAATTACGATTACGATCAGATCGACCTTGATAGTCAAGGCGGCTCTGAGGAGCATGAGGAGCATGAGGACAAGCATTTCTACGAGCAAGAATGGTCCAAAGAGGGTGTGAATAACACCAAGAGACAGAAGTTGAGTGGCTAACCATATACCACGATACTACAATCCTGATACTACAATTCCTCACGACCTCATGACCTCAGGACTCTTCAAATCACGCACAATTCACACTATCCCACGACTATTTATTTCCTACTACTATCATTCAGATTGTTTGACTAGTCAAGTCGTATTGGTAGACCCTTGCACGTGTTGTACCCCCACGTGACACGGTATTACATGGTGCGCGGTCAACACCCTAGACCTTCAGATCAATATTGATAAAGAACACACCAATTGAACACTAATTAAACACTAATTGAACACTAAAACCACCCCCTGAAACGCCTAATAGCCCCAAATTTCAGCCATGGTGGAGTCGAAAATATTGGATCCCACCATAGTCAAGGACCTACTGAACCATATCTACGAGAAGAGAAAGGCCACGGCGTTCCAGATCGAAAACACGACCAAAGCTGCCCT
>NLAO01002107.1:305-31072 GCA_002370835.1 Metschnikowia continentalis | reverse complement strand
ACCATAGTGTATTACTTCTACTACTGTACACCTACTATAATACCATAGTGTATTACTTCTACTACTGTACACCTACTATAATACCATAGACTGTTTGACAGGCAAAGATGGAGCGAATACTCCAGCGAACCAATTATACTATTGCATAACACTTGCAATATTTCGAAGGGCGAGGATATTGATAAATAATATATATACAAGAAAACGGAAGAATCACATTCTTCTGCTGGTAGAAATTGGTCTAGAGTGTATATGGATATGGTAACTTGGATGAGTCATTGGCATTCGTAGGCTCGAAAGATACCTCTATGGGTAGTGTGTCTACCTATGGTTGGTGTAGCAAAACATTATTAGCACTAGTATTAGCACTAGTATTAGTACTATAGTTGTATATAGTGTTTTAAGAGTAGTAAAAGATGTGCAGTAGTATTAATATGTTTATTAACACTGACCTTAGTAGTGTAGTGGTGGTAGTAGCAGTAATGTAGTAGTGGTGGTAGTATTGTAGTCGTTGTAGTGGTAGTAGTAGTGTAGTCGTTGTAGTGGTTGTAGTGGTAGTAGTGGTAGTTGTAGTAGTAGTGTAGTAGTAGTAGTCGTTGTAGTGGTAGTAGCGGTAGTATTAGAATGGTGGTAGTGACGTAGCCTTAAGAAAAGAGTCGTATTAGCAGTCGCAGTATACCAACTTATACTACGCTCTGTACTAGTGTATACTGCTTTCCTTTGTTTTCCACACTGATACACTTCTACTCTACTTATGTGACTATACATCTACTCATAGCACTATATACTGTTAATTATAGACTGTACCTTTCATTAATATCTTTCAGTTCTACCCCATTAACTACTTCAATTGCTGATTTTTAGTGCTTATTAGTCAATCACTATATACACCACTAGAATATTCTTCACTCTTAGCTGGTAGTACTGCTATTACTACACTAGTACTATGCTAGTACTACGCTATAGATATGCTATAGATATACTATTACTATGTTATACTACGCTATTACTACACTAGTACTACGCTATTACTACACTAGTACTACGCTATACTATGCTAGTGCTAGATTGATGATCCTTGTAGGGGTAAGAATGGTTCGTGGCAGCCGTCAGTGTAGGAGTAGAGAAACATGCTGGTGCCTCCTGGGTGATGTGATGTTTCCCGTTTCCGAGGTTGGGCAGAGCGGAGAATGTGACGTTTAACACGGGGACCATTAGAGGGTCGGCCCGGAAGGACACGGAAATGGTTCCAGATATGTTTGTCAAGATGCTAGAAAAACGTGTAGTGGGTAGGGTGGGCTTCGAAACAAGGGCGAAGGATCTGTGCAACAGTAGTTTTGGATAAAGCGCCTGAATTAAGGAGAAATTCGAGGACCTGTGAGAAGGAAGGTTCAAGGTAAGGTAAACAATCAAGTTGTCTGAGTATGGATAAAATGTCCTGGTAAGAACGTGCGGGCTTAACGAGGGATAATCCTTGTTGTATATGGGTATTGACCAGGAGAAAATACTCATTGGCGAATAAACACACAAAACAGAGTACTGGACGTAACCAGAATCTAACACCTAGTACCATGCTATTACTGCTATTACTATGCTATTACTGCTATTACTGCTATTACTATGCTATAATACGCTATTACTGCTATTACTATGCTATAATACGCTATACTATGCTATTACTATGCTATTACTACACTAGTACCATGCTAGTACTATGCTATTACTCACCCTACCATAATACTATAGTCTATTACTTACACTCTACTACTGTGCTATAGATATGGATTATGACAGACTATTACGAAACAAACCATCGTCGAATGGACTTAGTAAACAGAGTGCTTGACATAAAAAGGATCTAACAGTAATGTGACCATTTAATGAGTAAGTCTCGTGTCATAACTTACTATACCAAATTCAGAGAATAATTTTAGGGCACTACTCTTTATCCAGAGCCAGTGAGAACTACTCTTCATCCAGAGCCAGCAAAAACTACCCTTTCATCCAGAGCCAGTGAGAAGTTGTCCCAAACTTTGAGAGTGCAATCCGGCACTATATTATTTTTTTTCTTTTTGAGCCTCGACCAGTTGATCAAGAGTTAAGGGAGAGCCACAAGGTCAAGTTGACGGTCAAGGACACCTTTTCTAAGGACACCTTTTCTAAGGACATCATTTCTAAGGACACAATTACCAACGACACAATTACCAACGACACAATTACCAACGACACAATTACCAACGACACAATTACCAACGACACAATTACCAACGACACAATTTCCAACGACACAATTCCCAACGACACAATTTCCAACGACACAATTCCCAACGACACAATTTCTAAGGACACAATTACCAACGCCACAACTACCAACGACACAATAGCCAACGACACAATTAGCAACGACACAATTACGAACGACACAATTACCAACGACACAATTACCAACGACACAATTACCAACGACACAATTACCAACGACACAATTACCAACGACACAATTACTAAGGATGATGTGTTAAAGTAGGCCCAAGCTACATGTAATGGAAAGGACTACCCCAAGTGACTCTACTGGTAGCACGAGTTACCTATGACAAGAATATGGCTTGCTTATGGATTGACTGAGTTACCTACCGATTGATTACCAATGGATTAATTTTCGACTGACTATAGACTGATTATGGACTGATTATGGACTGACTATAGACTGATTATGGACTGACCAAGAACAAGCCTATGGGTGACTAAAATTATGACTTGACTAAGATATGTATATTTACTGATTATGGGTGAGTCTGGACTAACTATGATATGAGGTATACTAGGATATTCGTAGAGTAGGTATCTTATGGACTGTAGATTACTTGATCTTGGAATCTTATGGACTATTCTAGTACTGATATAACGTTCTATAGTGTAGTGTTGTAGTACTGATATATTGTTTTATGGTGTAGTGTTGGTGTGCCTGCTTACTCTCTTATCTATTTCTTACTCTTAATCTAACTTGGCAGATGCCAGTCATCTTGCATACCATTATTGGACTGCAATGCACATGAACTTGGGGTGATGTATCGAAAGGTTGGTGACTAATCTGCGAACGCAGGATCCAATTCACTGACCCCAACGGCCTTTCCAATGGTGTCTTCCAAGTCCTTCTCGACATCACTGTCGTTGTCTGCATTATCACTTTCGTCATCTTCCACCGGCGTATTGTCGTCATCGTCGCCGGCCTTTTCTAGCACACTGGTCTTCACGTCCCGCTTGCCGTCCTTGAGCCCGGCCCTGGAGGCCCGGATCTCGGAGATTTGCTTCTCCAACGCCTTGAAATCTTTCTCAAACTGTTCGCGTTCAATGGGAAGCCCGAGGTACGAATAGATCTTGTCCGGGCTCTCGTCGAACGTGAAGCCATTGGCCCGCATCTTCTCGTCAAGCGTCTTCAAGAACCCGGCATCGTAGCCCTGGCTATTGTGCTTGGTCGAGAGCTTGATGATGGCCACGTTCACCAGCACCATGAAGATGAACTCCACGCTGGTGGTGCCGGAATCAAAGCTGGCAATGTAATTGCTCCGGATCGGGCCCGTGGAAATGTAGTAGTACTGCAGGTTAACCTTGGACACGATAGGTGGTAAGTGGTTCACCTCCGCCACGTTCTGTGACACCCGGGTGAACTTCAAGTGCCGCATCAGGCCCATGAGAGGTTCAAGGAATGTTTCAGAAAACGTATCCAAGAGCAACTTACGGAACTGCTCCTCCGAGTTGATGGCTCGGTTATTGCTGAGCGACTCCACCACATAGGGAGTGAACTCCGAGATAAACGAGACCAGGTCTGGAGCATTGGGGCTCTGCACAGCAGCCAAAAAGTCCGTGAAGTCTCGGTGCAGGTTGGCCTTGGAGTATGGGTCGGTGTAGCAAATCCGGCACAATCGGTACATCATGGACAATGTGTCGTCGGAGTCCAAGGTTTCGGCACAGTGCTCACATTTGGTGGGCAAAGCCACACGCCCGTTTTCGCCCTGGCTCTTTTCCTGGTACTGTCTATAATGGGTCTGCAGGCGGTCGAGCGACTGGGAGTTGCCCAACCCCAAGTCCGATCTTTTGATGGCAGCAGCAGCAATGGCCGCCGCAGTGGCTGACGACGTGGGCGTGGCCTGGTACGGGGCCGGATTGGGCACCATTTGAGGCATGCCCATCTGCGGCATCTGCGGCGACTGGTAGCTGTTCTGCTGTGGAGGGAGCTGCATGCGGGCGTTGGGATATTGCACGCCGTTGGTGTATCCATAGGAGTAGTTGCCGTTGTTGGGAATGGCGCCATTGGCGGCGGGCGCTGGCTGTTTGTACATGGAGAACTGGGCATTGTACAGCTGCTTGGCGGGGTTGGATACGCCCAAGTCCCGCAGCGACTGGAGATCATTCATGAGCAGGTCATTGGAGAAGATATCGTCGTGGATGAAGTTGGCGTTCTGATTCTGTTCCTGGAACTGACGCATGCCGTAGCGCATGGTTTCCTCAGCCAACGGCTTTCTCAGCTTCTTCTTGGTCCGCTCGATGATCCGACACTTGGCACATGTTTTGTACTGTTGCACCTCGGGGGGCTCATCATCCATTCTTCTTCTTTTGCACCGCCGACACCGTCTGGCGTCTCCTTCATACAGCATCATGGTCGCTGGGTACGAAAAGCTGTTAATTGTCACAGGTAACTGTCAATAGTTACACGTAACTGTTAATGGTCACTGATTTGTCAGCTGTTCCTGGTCACTGGTTATGAGCACTAATCTAGTACTTTCAGAGATGTCCAGTAGGTAGTACTGGAATACGTCACAGTTGTGCAATGGTGGTGGTCGTTATGAGCACGGGTAGTACTAAGGATTGAGTACTGGTAGTTATGAGCACTGGAGTTTGGCTCTCTTGACTTGAATCGCGGGCTCAGGTGTTTGCAGCACGCGTTCAGTAGGAATATCTCAACACCTAGTCTCACTAAACGAAGGCTCCAAAACTAAAGCTTCAAAACAAACACTAATAGTAGTAGCACTGTACTTTCGCGCCACTTTCAAAGGTCCAAAACAAAATGCTGATTAGCACTGACACACGAAGATTAGCACTGAGATTAGCACTCAATCAAACTGAAACAAAACAAAAAAAAAAAAAACTAGACACAAAAATTACAGCACCAACTGCAATCAGCACTAATTAACTTAAGCACTAGAATGAAGCACTAAAAGTCTAGAATTTTTTTTTTTTCAACTTGATACTAATACTGAAAGAAAGTACTAACGTAAGCACTAGACTTTAAGCACAAGAAAAGGACTTTAAGGGGCCGGGGGGAGTGGAGATTTGGGGGCCCAAATATGTAGGAATGGCCTTATGTTTGCCACTGGTGTGGGGATTTCCTTGATCCAGACTAGGAAGGAGATTAGTAATCAAGCACGGGATTCCGAGGAGGCGACACTGCAGATAGGCTGCGGGAGGGGTCGATGGCCGGAACTAGCGGTGATATAAAATCCGAAACGGGTAATCGGTAGAGACGATTGGTTTGTTGTTTGTTTGAGAACGATCGAAAATCTGCGTTTGGTAAGCGCACGCGTTTGGGCGTACATCAGTACATCTCATCAGTACACCATACAATACCATAAACAACCCGTACATCCAAAACAGTACACCTCACCTTCCGTACATCAGTACACCATACAATACCATAAACAACCCGTACATCCAAAACAGTACACCTCACCTTCCGTACATCAGTACACCTCGCTATACTCACCCGCGCCCCTATCTATCTATCACCACCACTCCCTACCCTATCCACACCGCCATGTCCAAGATAGTCCGCCTGATCAAAAACGTGGCAAATGGCTACTCCAGTACACAGATCCTCGTGCGCAAGGCCACATCCAATGACCCCTCGGGCCCCACCACCTACGATATGGAGGAAATCTCCGCCGCCACGTTCAACTCGCAAACGGAATTCTTGGAGATCATGGACATGCTCGATCGGCGTTTAAACGACAAGGGCAAAAACTGGCGTCACGTGGCCAAATCACTCACAGTTTTGGACTACTTGGTCCGGTTCGGCTCGGAGAAATGTGTGCTCTGGTCCAAGGACAATCTCTACATCATCAAGACGTTACGGGAGTTTGTGCATTTCGACGAGTTCACTAACGACCAAGGGGCGCTTATCCGTGTGAAGGCCAAGGAATTGGTGGCGCTTTTGCGCGATGACGAGAGGTTGGCTACCGAACGGAGATTGGCTCAAAGAGGTAACCGGACTCGCCAGAGGTCTCCTCGGGAACGGCCTTCTGATCCGTACGATGCTGATTTGCAGCGTGCGTTAGAGATGTCTCGGCAGACGGCTGAGCAGGAGCGTCAAAATGCGCTGGATGATGGCAATGACCCAGACTTACAGACTGCCCTTAAGCTTTCGCTTGAAGAAGAGGAGTTGCGTAAGGCCCATGCCCAGCAATTGCAAAACGGCCAGCCTTTCCAGGCCCAGAGTGCCAATCTCTTGGATTTGGACGATCCCCAGCCCCAGCTTTACCAGCAGGTCCAATACATGCAGCCCACGCAGTTCTTCCAGCCCCAGCAGACAGTTTACCAGCAGTACGACATGTTTGGCAACCCAATCCAGCCCACAGCGGGCTTCCAATACGACCAATTCCAACAACAACAGCTTCAACAACAACAACTTCAACAACAACAACTTCAACAACAGCAACTTCAACAGCAACAACAACAGCAACTCCAGCAACAACAACTCCAGCAACAGCAACTTCAACAATTCCAGCAGCAACAACCACAATTCCAACAAGTTCCTCAGTACACTGGGTTTAACCAAACAGCACAGCCCAGTGAAGAATTGAAGCCGCTCAAAACTGGCTCCAACAATCCGTTTGCTATTTCCAATGGGCCTCAGGAATCCAGGCCCCAAACCCAGGAACAGCTGGTGCAGGATGTGGCTGTGCTGCAAAAACAGGACCAAAAGCAGTTCTACACTCAGCCATCTGCTCAGCCACAACAATCACGGTTCAATGATTCCCATGAGCTTAACGCCCTTTTGGCCAATGGTACCGGTTTAGACACGTTTGGTAATACGGGAGCCTCGCGGATTCCACATCAGCACACCAAAACGGGAACTTTCATTAATTCCAGTGGAATGGGGTACGCCAACCAAGTAAGCAATGTGCCTTTGAGTTCAAATGCAACCGGAAATCCGTTCTTGAACACCGGAATCGGGTCCACTGCCAACAGCAGGCCTGCAAGCTCCAAAATAGACCCTTCTCCTACAGGTTACGGGTTTGGCAACGCCAAGGATGAGCCCAGCTTGATAGACATATAAGTGTGAGGCATGGAATCTGGAAGCCCATGTCAGTTCAACCATGAAAGTCTGTCGTAAGTCGTTATGGTTTACTTGGATTGTATGTCTGTCGATGGTCAACTCAACTATGGTTAGATTCTAGAAAGCGACATGAAGTAAGTCGCAAGCAAAGCAGTTCAATTCTAGTGGTTTGAGAGTTCAGTGTATTATGACCAAGCAATTACCTTGTTTCGGAGATCGGAATACAAGACGGAAACAGTGATACAGTTCAGTGGTCATCACAACACATTAATGAGTTGACAATCTTAAAGCTATAATAAGGGAGGAGAGACGAGAGACGAAGCGAGAAGAAGAGAGAGAAGAAAAAAAACGAAGGCAGAAGAAAAAATGAGATTCAAAGATTCGAAAAGAGAAATGGAAAAAGAGAATGTTCACACTATCTCACCATGACAATGTGATTTTCTGTATATCAGTAATTCACATTGTCTTATGCTAGATCTGGCCAGTACCGATGCAGTATCTGCCACTGATTAAAGATGAATAATCAGTAATACAACTAAAACCATTTAAATTAGCCAAACGTTGTCGTAGATACTCCATCCAAGTGTATAAAGCCATTGATACAGAAAGTGTGTGAGGTTGGTAGTGCGCAAACCATAAGTGAAGTAATGGACGTGGGAGTGTATACATTAGGAGTATGATGGATCTTTTTGGGGTCTATTATACAGTTATTGGCTTAAACCCCGATCCCTTTCACTACTTATCCTAGTTCTATTAGGAGGAAACACTAAAGTAGTATAATTTTGGTTAGTGTTGTTATATGCAGGATAAAGTTTATATACTATTTATTCATTATGTATATTTTCATTATCTAATCAATATCAATTAAGCCCTTTGAAGTGTTTTGTTTCGTATAGGTCAATAGTTAAAATGGATAAAACTGGCTACGATGGGGCTGACCTGAACCAAGTCTCCACATGTGTCAATTAAAATCACTCACTCCAGTTCATGGATATACACTTGCTCCATAGTATCATTTCGATTATTTCTATTTTTCCATTATTTCCACTGTTTCCATCATTTCCACCACAAGGGTGTATTTATAACCATGAACAAAGCCTCAACGGAGGAAGCGCCATTCAAGTTGTATGCTAGTGACGCATCATTCGGCAACGAGGAAGGTCGAAAGTCTAGAAGCGGATACATAATCTATGTCGCTGGTACACCACTTATTTGGAAGTCAAAGAACCAAAAGTTGGTGGTGACGAGCACGCATGGGGCTGAATGGGTTGGCTGAATGGGTTGGCTGAATGGGTTGGCTGAATGGGTTGGCTGAATGGGTAGCACTAAGTGACACAGTACGTGAGACTTTATGGTTGAAAACGCTTTTAGGGGGACTCGGGGTAGAGACACAACAACCCGTTATCTTCGAGGACAACAATGGAGTGGTGATTTCCACCGTATACACCATTTCTATGATCTATGACCTACCATCCAAATAATACGCTGTGACGATATTACTATGTACACTTGGCTTTACTGGGATCAACACCCCAAAACACTGCTTTTGATACTGTCACTTCATAAGTGTCCTGTTCTGGTGCTTATACTGGACCACTGCTTTACTGGGACTATATTGGTGCTATACTAGGATTGGAACTACTAGGTGCTATAATAGAACTAGAACTACTTGGTGCTATACTAGAACTAGAACTACTAGGTGCTATACTAGAACTAGAACTACTAGGTGCTATACTAGAACTAGAACTACTAGGTACTATACGGAAGAGCTGGTCGTCCTGCTTTTGATACTAGAGGAACTGCCATAGTATGTTAGATCCATCATAGGCAGGGCCCTTCCTATTGTATCATGAAGCCTACTCTTTCGGATCACAACAATGGCCAGGTCATTATACGAAGTTCATATTGTACGAAGTTCATATTGTACGAAGTTCATATTGTACGAAGTTCATATTGTGCGAAGTTCATATTGTGCGAAGTACTATGATGGCTGTGATACAACGTTGATGGCTGTCCCACAGAATTTGCAATGTCCATCATAGCACTTTATTGTTTGCAATGTCTATCATAGTACTTTATTATTTGAAATGACCATAATAATACTTCATCATTTGAAATAACCATAATAATACTTCATCATTTGAAATGACCATCACTATACTTCGTACAATGATGGATTCTCGATGCCACGTTTCTCTCAAAATCATTTAAGCCACTCAGGTTCCTCTCTTGAGAAACTATCAACGAACATAGTATTAATAAGACATAAATGTATTAAAGAATAGAACAGTATATACCAGAGTCAAAGAACATAACAGTATATACCAGAGTCAAAGAACATAACAGTATACACCAGAGTCTGTTAGATCCACGATATACAGGGCCCTGCCTATAGATTTATTATGAACCCTACTCTGTCCGATCGTAATAATGGCCAGGCCATCATTGTACAAAGTACTACAGTGTTTTTCAAAACTATTCAAACCAGCGCGGCAAAACGATTCAAACCACACTAGCAAAAAGTTTCGTACCCCTTCGCTTCGTACAGTTTTTCAAACCAAATGGCGTAATGTTTCACACCAACTTTTATTAGAATTCAATATTCTGAAATCTTAAATCTGGCGGATTACCTGATATGGTACTACATTTGGCACAAAAGTCTTGCAATACCAATCAAGGGTGAAAAACGGACGGAACCTAACTGGTTTCCTTGTTACTCTGTATACAACAACTTGTTCGGGTGTACGAAACTTTTTGTATTATTGGTTTGAATCGTTTTGCTGCACTGGTTTGAACCATTTTGTCGCGCTGGTTTAAATAATTTTGAAAAACGCTGTATGATGGGCATGATACAGACTTTGCAATGACCATAATAATACTTCATCATTTGAAATAACCATAATAATACTTCATCATTTGAAATGACCATCACTATACTCCGTACAATGATGGATTTTCGTTGTCACATTTTCTCTCAAAGTTATATACAGTGTTTTTCAAAACTATTCAAACCAGCGCGACAACTATTCAAACCAGCGTGACAAAATGTTTCAAACCAGCGCGACAAAATATTTCAAACCAAATGGCGTAGTGTTTCACACCAACTTTTATTAGAATTCAATATCCTGAAAGCTTAAATCTGGAGGATTGCCTCATATGTACTACATTTGGGAGTCTTGAAATACCAATCAAGGGTGAAAAACAGACAGAACTGAACTGGTTTCCTTACTATCCTGTATATAACAACTTGTCCATATGGTTTGAAAGATAGTGCGAAGGGGTACGAAACATTCTGTCGCGCTAGTTTGAATCATTCTGTCGCACTGGTTTGAATCATTTTGAAAAACACTGTAAGTCGCTCTAATTCCTCTCTTGAGAAACTATCAACGAACATAGTATTATTAAGACATAAATGTATTAAAGAACATAACAGAGTCAAAGAAAGTGATTTACAAGAAGGTGCTTTACAAAAAAGTGTTTTACAAGAAAGTGCTTTACAAGAAAGTGTTTTACAAGAAAGTGTTTTACAAGAAAGTGCTTTACAAGTGCTTTACAAGCATTTCCTCAATATAAAAATAGCATTCCTCATCGAGTTTTCCTTTCACAAACATTTACATGACCATATTGGTACAGAGATTCTCATATATGGAGCTTGATACTACTACTCATAAGCCTCCTCCAGCACACAGTCAAAAGGAATCCAAAGCACATTCTCATTCTTCAAAGATAAGCAAAAGTTCTTCTCGTGCCAAGGAGTTTTCGTGCCAAGGACCACCTCGACGGCCCAACCAAAATATTCCTATTGGGCTCGCAGAAGAAACTTCTAATATATGAGATTGTTCGCAAGTCACGTAACATCATTGACTTTGTTTTCATCAAGGAGTTTCTGCTAAAAAGCAGGTTAAAGGAAATCTGTTGTTACCTAGAACAATTCCTTGCTAATGCAAGGCCATTAGTTTTTATAGTGTTGGTTGGTGAAAGATGCGAAATGGTGTTGGTTGCTAAAAGATGAGAAATGGTGTTGGTTGCTAAAAGATGAGAAATGGTGTTGGTTGCTAAAAGATGAGAAATGGTGTTGGTTGCTGAAAGATGCGAAATGGTAAGGATTGCTGCGAAGCTGGGAACTGCTCTGATTTTAAGTGAGAATGGGTGCGAAATGGTGGGAATGTGGAATACTGCGAATACTTTTACACTGGAGATTCTTGACTACTGCGAATACTATATACTACTAAGGGACTAATAAAATACACCATTGATAAATTTTGGTGTTATACTAGAATTTCTAGATTAAGCATACGCCAAGGAAACTGTAAGATATAGTGTGCTAGTTTTTTTTTTTGGTGTCCTTCCGTTGAATGTGTATCTCTGTGTATGTTTGTATGGGTGTATGGGTGTAGGGGTATATCACGTGACCCATACTATATACAAGACATCATGGGTTACCAAATGACACTACAACATTTATGTTCTAGAAAGACAAGTTCAATCATCCAAACAAAGAGATCATATTCATCTCTGAATCTCAATAAATATAACTGTGTATCCAATAGTGGGTATCTCACAACATAACCACACCCCAGAGTGGTGCCAAGTCTCTTGGTATAAGTTATTAAGAACACCTTATGAATGGATCTCTGGAGCTTGGACTTATTATAGTAGTTTTCCAACGAACATAAATCCATGGAAAGAGACCATGCTTAGATAATTAATCTCGAGATCCATTGAAGTAGAATCTTTAGTAGATTGGTGGTTCACTGGAACTCATGAACGAGTCTGTGCTGTGAAAGAAGCTTGCAAGAAAAAAACATTTCCAATTAAACATCAAGGACTTCCACCAGTTCCACCAGAATGAACACTCACAGTACTCGTAATCAACACCTTTAAAACGCATTGCTACGGATAGGAAAGGTATTAGCCCGTGCTGCGTTCCAACCTTCGAAGCTCATCCAAATCCAACCTTCTAAACCAAATATATCCAACCCTCTAAGCTTACCCAAGTATCTAACTTTTATAGGTATTGGAATGCCCGGAAAACGCTTTGAGTAACTTGCTCCGGTGTCTGGTAGAGGCTGGTACTTTTACTGACTCAAACAAACTGGGTTCTGAATCACTTTTTGGGCTTGGGTTGCCTTTCACCGTGAAAAATGCTCTTGACACACCAGTCCCAGTCGACCACCGTCACATTATTCATCTGCAGCACCAGCTTCTTATCCTTTGCTTTATGTGCCACCAACCAGGTTTCGTTTTCCATGGAGACAAGGTCGGGCTTGCCCTTTTCTGAGAGCTTGACGATCTTGGCCTCTGAAAGCCCGTGTTCGAGCAAAATGCTGGAGATAAGCTCGGGGCCTCCATTCAAATTTGACAGAAGATTGAGTTTCAACCCTTCAAAAACGTGGCCTCTTCCTTTCTCCAATAAGTGCCTCAAACCACTGCCTTTTCCTGTATACCCCAAGTCCTCATTGATCTTCTTCACCGGCACGATTTTGTCCAAGGCGTAGTCGTCGATATTAAACTCTGTAGCCAAATCTGCATATGTAGTATCAGGGCCAATACGCTCAAGCACCTTGGCCAAGTATTCGGGGTGCACGATTCGCTTGGCTTTGCTGAGACTTTTAAGGAACTTCTCCGTCCTAAGAATTTTGGGGGCCACCAACGTATCAATCTTCTTCTTGGGCGAGTACTCGTTGACGATGGATATTCCAACTTTGGCAAATTTGCCTATATCGCCCCGGTTAAGAACTAGAGTCTGCTCACATCCAGTCATAATGACCTTGAGATGAGACTCGGCACTTTTGGCGTCCTTCTTTTCCACCTTCTCTTTTTCCTTCTTCTCCACCTTCTCATCCACCTTGGACTTTTTCCTGACTCCCTCATGCCCGTCCAGTTTCCTCTTTCCCTCTTCCAGTCTTTTCTTGCCCTCTTCATGGGCCGTCTTTTCAAGCTCCTCCATATAAGTCTTCATCTTCCGCACGGACTTGGCCATGGAAGTGTACTGGTTCAAGTCCTCCATGTTGTTGTGGAGTTTCATGGAAGCCTTTTGCTTGGCCAGTCTAGCACGAGGTGTAGTCTGAGCTCCAACTTCATCAGTTTCCGACCCTTTTGTCTTAGATTTCTCTCTTTGCTTTTCCTCAATTTCCTCAATTTCCTCATTCTCATCATTCTCCTCATTTTCTTCATTCTCCTCAATTTCCTCATTCTCTTCCCCCGTGTCCTGCTTACTGGGGCTCCTTGGGAGGGTTCCTGCAGGAGTCTTATATAGAGAATTTTGAGAAGTCCTGGCCTGGCTGCTCTCGATTTCCAGTTGTGGCTCATTAAGAACCAAACCTTCACGTTCAGCATTAATGAATTCCCGTTTAAGCCGAGTCTGTCCCAATCCACGCTCCGGAGAGTCGATCTCCCTGTACCGAGGAAGAGAAGGGTCCAAAAACTGCCAGTGCTGAAAACACTCCTCCACCCAGAGATAATTCACAATCTTGACGTTTTTCCAGCGCGTTAAGGCTGCAGAGTACTTTTCACCGGAGCTCGAACCGCACACGAGAATATCGTTGTTTGCATCCAAAGTCCGGGTGAAAGACGCACCCATGGCCGCCACAAGCTGAGTCAAGTAATGACGAGCATCTCCACCGATTCCAGTAATACTAATACGGAGCCCAATGAACTGAGGCACGGGTTTTGGGGGGACTGGAAAATGGATCATTTTCAGTTCCATCGGATCCACGTAGCCTGCACGCATGATCACGTGGTAGAGCCATTGCACGGAGGCCACATCAGTATGAGGGCTGGAAAAACAGTCCCAAAAAAGCAGGCCTTGGCGATACTTTCCCACGTAGATATCGATTTGAGACTCCTCGGCTTCGTGTACTATGGTAGCACCAGCACTTTGGGCTAGAGCCTCCACGGCCTGTTTCGTATGTTCACTGGCATTGAAGTCGGAGTGGATATAGATGGACTTGTTATGAAACACGTCTGAAACAGACAGCACCCCGTTTGGGCCAGTTCCGGACCCATTTAGGCCAGTTAAAGCCCCAATCTGGGGTTGTCTTGTGCGTAGCACTTCCCGATTCGTAAGAAGATAGTCATCTTCGGGAACATGCTGCTGGTGGCGCATGCACGCGTCCACCCATTCGGGAAGAACGATGTGGATGTTCATAGGTTCCCTCCTGCAGATATTGGCAGCCACCACGGCCTTATTATTGGACAAATCTGCAGCCACCAAGTGCGTTGTGTAGCTCAGGAGGCAGTCGAGGTACTGACCCCCAAAAGCACGAGTTGCAGCGTACATGAGCTCCTTGTCCCCCTGCGGAAGGTTATCCGCAGCACAGAGCACCACCTTGTCCATAAACGGAAGCGGAAGCGGCGAGTACAAGCGGTAGTTGCGTTTCAGGCCATGTAATAGCGACTCGTGCACCCACAGAGCGGTGGTCACGGGGATAAAGCGGTCTAAGGCCTCGGAGTAGTGCCTGAAGGAGTAATCATCGGAGATCACATGCGACACCCGGAGTTTCTGGAGCAGCAGGCGTGTATCTAGGGTCACGGAGCCGCCATTTTCAGTGATGGCTTTCTGCACAGCTGGGTCTTGCGTGCACACAAGGAACGTTGTGTCTGTAAAGAGCATGGTGAGTATTTAGCTACTACACTAGGGAACGCGTTGATATCAAGTGCGCACTCCCTGCAGTCATTTGCACCCACCATACAATCGCTATAAAATCGCTATACAATCCAATAACATAACATAGAATCATAACATAGAATCATAACATAGAATCATAACATAGAATCATAACATAGTATCATAACATAAAATCATAAAATAGTATCATAACATAAAATCATAAAATAGTATCATAACATAAAATCATGAAATAGTATCATAACATAAAATCATAACATAAAATCATAACATAATATCATAACATAAAATCATAACATAAAATCATAAAATAGTATCATAACATAAAATCATAAAATAGTATCATTGTTAGATCCACCATAGGTAGGGCCCTGCTTATGAAGGTATTATGAAGCCTCTCAGTCCGATTGTTACAATGGTGATACGGCGTTTGGACATCTATGCACGAAGTGCTCCGATGAATCCTTTCAAATATTCCAGAACAATCCTTACCATTGTTCTGGTAGAGAGTTTGGAGGTTTCACGTTTCTCTCAAAAGTATATAAGCCACTCCGATTCCTCTCTTTGAGGAACCATCAACGAATATAAGGAGTTAGGCATAGATTTATTAAAGAACATAACAATCATAACTAAATGTTAGAATTATGATGCGACCTGGGACGTTAAGCCTGTATTCGCAAGTGGTTTAAGCTTCTAACGGCTTGTCAATGTTATGGATCGTTTCCAGGAACGATGCCTAAAAGGGATATCTAATTTATAGAGAAATGTTCTGACGGCTACTGGTAATAGTAGGAACTCACCCGATCAGTTAGTGTAGTGAAGGTTATAGTTATCGTGCGTTTGATCTAGCTTATCTCTTAACGTAGTATATAATGTTCTTTAGCAATGGAGTTCTTCTTGTTCTCGTTTGTAATGTATTGTAATTTCCTCGGCATTGTATTCTTTCGTCTTTGGTCCAGCCGTTCTCAATCGTTTGTCAATTTTCCATGGAGTTTGATGGTATTCAATAATAGTCTTTCAAGCGTAATCCTTTTGGTTCAATTCAGAGTTTCTTCCTTTTCAAGTTTCTTCAGTTAGCGGAGGTTCTTTATTAACTCTCCTAAATCCTTCAATAATGGCATTTTTAGCAATGATAGAATAAATGTGTCTTCAGTGACAATAAATGAGCATGTTCTTTCTGCTTCTGTAATAATATTTCAAATGACGTAATTTCTTCGTCTTGGTTAATCAGTTAGACTGTTTGGATTGTAAGGCTGTTGGGAAGTGTTGTTTGTAACTTGGATTTATCTCTCTCTCTCCTCTTTGGGAATCGTACGTCTCGTCGATGTGGATTGTAGACTTTTCATAGACTCCTTGTCTTTTCGCGGATGCGATCTTTCTTGGATATTTGTTGACTGTAATTTTCATATTCTGGTAAGAAGTTAAATCATAACATATTTCTTGCTGGCAAATTTGTCTATGACGGATGTATTTCAACGAGTAATAATTTGCTTCAATAGTAATGGCATATTCCGTCGTATTGGTGCCATGTTTTCAAGTCATGTAACATTGTAGGTAATTCTTCAGTAATTCTTTGATGATCTTTTCATAATTCTTCGGTAATTCTTTGATGATCTTTTCATAATTCTTCGGTAATTCTTTGATGATCTTTTCATAATTCTTCAGTAATTCTTTGATGATCTTTTCATAATTCTTCGGTAATTTTCAGTAGTTCTTCAATAATTCTTTGATAATTCTTTGATAATTCTTTGATAATTCTTTGATAATTCTTTGATAAGCCTTTGTTCATATCTTGTAGGCTGATGAACTTGTTGTCTCAATAATGGATTCAATGTCCTTCCATTCTGTGAACGTTTGTTTTTGTCGGGGTGATCTTTCATAACGCCCTTCCCGATCGTATTTTCAATTTGGTTTCAAAATTAACATATGCTTGTCTTCGCAATGAATTTCTGTTTCTCTTCGCATCAACGTTCAATCATTTGATGTTTCTTTCTTGTGGTCTTCCTCGTCCTTTGAGAAGACTGAAATGGTTTCCTGTGGAAGGTATTGAAAAACCTTCTTTCATAAACTTTTGGGATATAGCGGATGCGTTGGTTCAATCCAAGCCATCACGCAAATAATCATGTAAGGGCTCTGTAAACGGCGTAGAGTCTTTCCTTACATAAAATCATAACATAGTATCATAACATAGTATCGTAAAATAGTATCATAACATAGTATCGTAAAATAGTATCATAACATAAAATCATAACATAGAATCATAACATAGTATCATAACATAGAATCATAACATAAAATCATAACATAGTTTCTGTTAGATTCCGGTTACGTCAGGTACTCTAGTTACTATGTTTATTCGCCGATGGATTCCCAATAAGTGGGAATCCGAGTACCTTATATAGCTAGCGGTTCAACAATCAGAGTGGAGTAGGGTGATTAACGCCAGGTCACGAGGTAAGGTGAATTCGACGAGGTCAAGTAACGAGTGAAGGTGTCATGGGTGAGTCAATAGCCATCGTATCAGGCAGAGAGGTTGCATAATATCTCAATAGGTAGGGCACTACCTATGGTGGATCTAACAGTTTCATAACATAATATCATAACATAAAATCATAAAATAGTATCATAACATAGTATCATAACATAAAATCATAACATAAAATCATAGCATAGTATCATAAAATAGTATCATAACATAAAATCATAAAATAGTATCATAACATTGAATCATAACATAGTATCATAACATAAAATCATAACATAATATCATAACATAAAATCATAACATAAAATCATAACATTGAATCATAACATAGTATCATAACATAAAATCATAACATAGTATCATAACATAAAATCATAACATAATATCATAACATAATATCATAACAATTTCCTATATGGTCCAAAGCAAGTCCCACTTGTGTGGAACCAAGTGATTAATAAAAAAATCAGCAAGATGGGATTCAAAAGAGCTACCAATGAAACATGCTCTTATCTGAAGAGAACCAGGTCTTCCTTGGTACTTATAGCATTATATGTGGATGATTTATTGGTTATTGGTAACAACTCAACTGAGGTGACGAGAACAAAGGAAATGTTAAGCAATAGGTTTCAAATGAAAAATAATTTAGGAGAAGCCAAGAAATTTCTTGGTATGAACATTGTGGTGGGGATATAATTACACAAAATTGCATTTAGGTGATTACTTTGATACTCTATTGTTGGATTATGGACTTGGTGAAGGTATCGTTCAAATGTTATACCAGGAAATAAAAGGATTTGAAAAGTATACGAGTGAAAGAGATGAAGAACCTTGTGATGGAACTGAATACCAAGCCATAATTGGCTATTCCACCTGCCTGGGTTAATATTGACGGTCCTGCCAGCAACGGTTATTATTTTGTTAAGGGGAAAGAGCCTCTCCCATATTCTACAAAATCATGATAAAGATCAAGCTACCTCCGATTATGGCAAGCCAAGGCTGGAACCAGCCCTTGAATGGCAACTTGTCTCTATCAATACCTTGCGCCTTGAAGGCTCGGAAGAAAAAGACATACACAAAGCATAAAATGGAAAACTCTCCTGTATAAAAATGGTAAAGATTGTTCTAGAATATTGACACGGCATTTGAAATGGCCATTATTACGATCGGACAGAGTACGGTACGGTTCATAATACATCTATAGGTAGGGTCCTGCCTATCGTGGATGGATCTAACATAGAGAGTGTAGTATAGTAGATTTGGGTCTATAATAGTAAACTCTTTATGGATAATTCATTATAGTATATTGTAGTGTATTATTAGATTCTTGTTGTATTGTTAGATTCTTGTTGTAATGTTAGATTCTTGTTGTAACGTTTGTACTAAGTTATCTATATTCGTTGATGATTCCTTCTATGGAGGAATCTGACTTGTATATATACTAGGTCTTAGAAGGAGGCGCTCTGTTTAGGTGGTTGGTCGGTGGCTGTTTAGGTGGTTGGTCGGTGGCTGTTTAGGTGGTTGGTCGGTGGCTGTTTAGGTGGTTGGTCGGTGGCTGTTTAGGTGGTTGGTCGGTGGCTGTTTAGGTGGTTGGTCGGTGGCTGTTTAGGTGGCCGGTCGTTGGCTGGTAGATATCTACAGATAGGCTTAAACATTCCTCAATAGGTGGGCCATTACCTATGACGGATCTGAAATGTATAGTTTAATCTAGCATACTACAGTAGAGTGTAGTTCTAATCTATAATCAAGTCTAATCTAGATAGAGTTTTATGTGGTCTACTCTTTGCTGCCAACATTGTTTGTTTTGATATCAATTTCATTGTACTGAAACGATCCAGATACCTTAGAAATCCATTGAACAAACATCTATCGTCTGCCAAGAGAGTACTTCGGTACCTCAAAGGAACAACGACATTTGGACTAATGTACTAGTCTAAACCATCTCGGGATCTTGTCGTATACTCTGACGCAAGTTTTGATTCGGAACCTGATGAAGGATATCGGTCAATAACAGGCTACATGATAATGTTTGGTGGATCATCAGTGTTGTGGAAACCCAAGTTACAGAAAACAGTCACTGGCTATACGCTCAACTCAGAATTGAATGTAATTCACACAACAATGATTGAAGCAATTTGGGTCCAGAATTAATTTTGTTCATGTGTCACCGTAAGTTTTCAGATCACTTCCTTTGCTTTACTAGTAACCAAAGCCCATAATATGGAATTAATACTACACTCAGTTTTTTGGTATAAGTTTTCACATTCTCATGGTTTATCCAAACTACCTTAAGATCCTAGACGTAAGATCCTAAGAAGCAAGCTGGTAAATCACATATGTCAATTTTAGCCCTCGTTTCTTCAGACTCAGAGACAGGCACTGCAAACTGAGTGTTTATATTATAAGGCAAGAAGATGGTATACAAAAATGACTACCATAGCATTTACTACTTGTTAGATCCGCCTTAGACAGGCCCTGCCTATGAAGGTATTATGAAGCGTCTCAGTCCAATTATTACAATGGCCATTACAAACACCGTGTCACCACCATCGTTGTATGAAGTATTATGATAGTCTTTTCGAATATTCTGGTACAATCCTTATCATTGTTATGGTGGAGAGTTTTTTGATGCCACGTTTCTTTCGAAGTTATTTGAGTCGCTTCAGTTCCTCTCTTTGTGGAACCATCAACGAACAAAGATTTCGTTAGGCATAAATGTATTAACTTCAAAAAGACTGGCCTGGTTTCGTGACCAAAAGTTAAAGCTAATCCCGAGTCGTGGGCCAATATTTACGAATGCACACGATGAAAAGGACTCGAACGTATCTTCTGTTTATTCCAATTCCAAGGTGATAGGATCAACTTGAGGACAAACCACCAATACATTATGACCAAGCCCTACATACCTTTAAGTTCTACATACTTTCAAACCCTACACCCTGTCAGATTCTACATACTTTCAAAACCTACACACTGTCAAACCCTACACTGTCAATTGACCATTATTATGCTAATTAGTGGTATTAATACTACCTAAAATCCAGTTTTCTAATACTAACACAGACCACTTGTATTCGTACTGGGCACTGATACTAGGCACTAATACTAATACTCAGTACTACCACTGAGTACTACTTCTGAGCACTCCTATTCAGTACTACTATTACCTTTGCCTTGACAATGTAGTAGTTCCCACTAACACTGCTACTGACCGTTTCTATACCAGAATTATTACTGACACTAGTAATCACATGATACCAGAGGGTATTGACCAGAACCCTCGTCTACTTCTCAGTTACTTTCAAACCCTACACACTGTCAGACTCTAAATAATGTCAGACTCTCTATACTTTCAAGCCCTACATACTGTCAGACTCTAAATACTGTCAGACCCTACACACTGTCAAACCCTACACACTGTCAGACTCTACACACTGTCAGACTCTACACACTGTCAGACTCTACACATTGTCAGACTCTACACACTGTCAGACTCTAAATAATGTCAGACTCTCTATACTTTCAAGCCCTACATACTGTCAGGCTCTACATACTGTCAGACTCTACATACTTTCAAGCTCTACATACTGTCAAATCCTACACACTGTCAGACTCTACACACTGTCAAAACCAACATACTGTCAGACCCTACACATTGTCAAGCCCTACATACTGTCAGACCCTACATATTGTCTGTTGGTCTTCTGAATAGTATAAGCATGTTCAACTTCCAAGCTAAACTTGGCAGGGCTTTTCAGAAGATCTCCATGAATAAACATGTTCTAATCTCCCACCCCATTCCTCAAGAAGTATTCCGGAGAGCAGCAAATGATTATCATTGACTTTTGAGAAAAAGCCCATGACTGTTAAGTGTCTTAACCTAATCTTGTACTCGTTGCTCCAGAGTAAACAAAAGGGGCCATCAATCACGAAGTGCCGTGATGGCCGGAACGCCGTGATACGGTGTTTGCAGTGTCCATTGTAACAACCGGACTGAGAGGCTTCATAATACCTTCATAGGAAGGGTTCTGCCTATGGCAGATCTAACAATGACGATCTTATAATAGTAGTATCAGAGTATTATAATCAGATGATACAGTCAGATGATATAGTCAGATATTACAGTCAGATATTACAGTCATAGTATTACATTCTTGTGGTAGGTTTTTGGTACCTAGTGGATGTACAAATTCTTTCAGGGCTCCCATGAATCCTAGAAGGTCTCAAAACTGAGTAAAGACTGAGAGACTGAGTAAAGACTGAGTAAAGACTGAGTAAAGACTGAGTAAAGACTGAGTAAAGACTGAGTAAAGACTGAGTAAAGACTGAGTAAAGACTGAGTAAAGACTGAGTAAAGACTGAGTAAAGACTGAGTAAAGACTGAGTAAAGACTGAGTAAAGACTGAGTAAAGACTGAGTAAAGACTGAGTAAAGACTGAGTAAAGACTGAGTAAAGACTGAGTAAAGACTGAGTAAAGACTGAGTAAAGACTGAGTAAAGACTGAGTAAAGACTGAGTAAAGACTGAGTAAAGACTGAGTAAAGACTGAGTAAAGACTGAGTAAAGACTGAGTAAAGACTGAGTAAAGACTGAGTAAAGACTGAGTAAAGACTGAGTAAAGACTGAGTAAAGACTGAGTAAAGACTGAGTAAAGACTGAGTAAAGACTGAGTAAAGACTGAGTAAAGACTGAGTAAAGACTGAGTAAAGACTGAGTAAAGACTGAGTAAAGACTGAGTAAAGACTGAGTAAAGACTGAGTAAAGACTGAGTAAAGACTGAGTAAAGACTGAGTAAAGACTGAGTAAAGACTGAGTAAAGACTGAGTAAAGACTGAGTAAAGACTGAGTAAAGACTGAGTAAAGACTGAGTAAAGACTGAGTAAAGACTGAGTAAAGACTGAGTAAAGACTGAGTGAAGGCTAAGTGGGGGCATTCCACAACCAAAAACTATATTTTTGCTATGTTTTGCTCCACATTCTGTTCTAAACCCTATACCCAATATACTATCATATACTTTCCTATATCCAATATCCTCCTATACTTTCCTATATCCAATATCCTCTCATATACTTCCTATATCCAATATCCTCTCATATACTTTCCTATATCCAATATCCTCTCATATACTTCCTATACCCAATATATTATACTATACTCTGTACCAGTTCTGAACCTCCAAGGAAGGACATGAAGAGATACTTGGAGCTGGAGAGAGCTGGAAGGATGTTGTTCACTCTATCCCTAGAGTCTTCTACAAATACTACTATACCAACACCACTAGCTTCAACAAGGCGCTTGTGAGTGTTACTGGTGGCCACATCATCACTAGACGCAGTTGCCAAATGAATTATATACTGAGATTAAATTTTTATTGTATCCTATTTTTTTCCAATACTATATTATCATAATGTATCTCATAATAAATTCAGAGTCTATACTACTGTACTAGTGAACTATACTACAGTACTAGTGAACTATAGTACTGTACTACTGTACTACTGTACTATACTACTGTACTACTGTACTACTGTACTACATTACTGTACTAGTGAACTACTGTACTATACTAGTGTACTACATTACTGTACTAGTGAACTATACTATGTATACTACTGTACTAGTGAACTATACTACTGTATACTACTGTACTAGTGTACTATACTACAGTGTTTTTCAAAAGTATTCAAACCAGCGCGCCAAAATGTTTCGAACCAACAAGACAAAATGTTTCGTAACCCTTCGCACAATCTTTCAAACCAAATGGACAAGTTGTTGTATACAGAATAACAATAAAACCAGTTCGGTTCCGTCCGTTTTTCACCCTTGATTAATACTGCAAGAATTTTGTCCCAAATGTAGTACATATGAGGCAATCGTCCAGATTTAAGGTTTCAGAATATTGAATTCTAATGAAAGTTGATGTGAAACATGAAGCCATTTGGTTTGAACCATTCTTTCTTCTTGGTTTGAACCATTCTTTCTTCTTGGTTTGAACCATTCTTTCTTCTTGGTTTGAACTATTTTGTCATGCTGGTCTGAATAGTTTTGTCACGCTGGTTTGAATAGTTTTGTCACGCTGATTTGAATAATTTTGAAAAACACTGTATCAACCGTGCTACGGCCCCGTCTTAGAACTTTGGTCTTGTAAGGTACAATTTACATATCCCTGTATATTAATATATATACTAAAACATAGGTTGAGAAGTACAGTATTGGTAGAGTCGCGCCGGTAATATGACTGCAGTATAGATAGGTACAGTATAGATAGGTACAACAGCGATGCTCGGAAAAGCCATCGAAGACTCCACTCACCACACATACTACCCCATATAATATATATCACCTGATTACGATAAGTCTTGGTGCATTTTTTTAGAGGAACAAAATGGACAGAAAAAAAAATTAAAATTGCTAAATAGACAAAAAAAAAAGAAAGTTGATGAAATTGAGGTTCTCTTGCTAAGATTCGAATGACATTTGCAAACTGAGTGCTTGTTAAAGATGGAAAGTTTTACACAGAAAATCATGTGTTTGGCTAAATTCTCCCGGGTTTTTGATGATGATGAGAAAAGGAACAAAGTGGTCGTTGAGTTATCTGGACAAAGACAAGTCAAGGAAGAGAAAGAAGAGTCTTGTATCTAAGGTATGTTTCAAATTGCCGCAATCCATACCCTCGTAAAACATACATATACAATGGCGATATCTAAGATACATGAAAGACACATGAAAGACACATGAAAGACACATGAAAGATTGCTGAAATAGTGATGAAACAATCATGAAACAATCATGAAACAATCATGAAACAATCATGAAACACTCATGAAACAATCATGAAACATTCATGAAACACACATGAAACACACATGAAACAATCATGAAACACTCATGAAACAATCATGAAACACTCATGAAACAATCATGAAACACTCATGAAACAATCATGAAACACTCATGAAACACAGTCCAGTAAACTAAGTCCCTACATCTGGAACTACTGCTGGGCTCCAGAGCATGCCATACCAAGGCCATGACCAGCCCTGGCTTTCTAAAGAATTACGAGAACATGCACTTTTAAAGTGTTGTCTAATAGTAGTAGTAGTAGTAGTAAACTTAATAAGTGTACGGATGTTGGTTCTCTACGGAGGTGTGGCCACCTACAAATGTTCTTTCATGATTTATCAAGTGCTAACTAATGCGGAGTCGGTGCTTGTATGCTGATGGGTTTCTAGCCTAGTGGCAATGCATCTCTGACCAAAGGTCTTGTAAACTGCTGGATCTGAAGGTTTGGGTCCGTCCAGCTATTTAATCTTGTCGGTGTGGAGCGAGGGGCAGAAAAGATCTCTACGTTCACTCACTACCTTCTTGGCCCAGCTGCGGCAGACTATGCTTGCCTTCATGAATTTGCGCGTGGAATACTTCTTGAAGAACTCGTCGTGCTCCACCGGGTTGACCAAGTAGAGCACAATGAGCTCAATACACTCCTTCATGTCCTCGACACGGTAGCCTCCGGAATAATGGATCAAGTTGCCGTTCCACACCGGGTCTTTGTTTAGTATCAACCGTGCAATGTACATGGCTGCGGCCAGACAGAGCGACGGGAGAATGCCAATGAATTTATGGTCCACGATGGTCACTTCTAGGAGGAATTTCCCCAAGGTCCGTGACTGCACGTCATAGTCATCGGCCTTGGAGATGCGCCGCAAGAAGTTCATGGGGTTGGGGTAGTTGAGGTCGAACTCAAGCGTGGTGAGGATGTACTTCTCGGCCTGGAGAATCTCCTCCTCGGTGTACAGCCCATCGGTGTAGTATGCATAGTTTTTGACGGAGGGAGAAAACACCTCTTCGTATTTGGCGGCGATGAAGAGTGAGCCGGTAGCCAAGAGCTGGAGCTTATCGATCTGCACCACCTCCACCGACATAAAGCGGTCCATGATATTAATGGCCAAGAAGAGCGTTTCGGGCAAGAGTCTGAACCGCTGGTGCATCTCCACAAGCCAGTCCACCAAGATCAGCCGCATCTTGGGCTTGAGCTGGGTTTGCTTGAACAAATAGCCCGGGTCGGGGCATGTTTTCTTTTCAAGCTCATGCAAATAGGGGAAGATTTCGTTGACATACTCACACACCATGAGCGGGTCGTCGAAGTCCTCCTCGTCGAGGTCCTGCCATTCGTAGTCGATTTTCTTTGACTTTTTCACGCGGGGCGGTGCTTCCAGCTCGTCTACCACGGCCAATTGATCGGTCTCGACGGGATCGGCGTGTCTTTTCTGTGACAGTCGGCGGGAGGAGTCGGAAGAGGTGGCAGAATCGATGGCTTTCAGTGAGTCGGGGCCCATTTCAAGGGCCGAAGGAGTGGAAGCCGGAATGAAGAGTTTGTCGTCGGGTTTATCGTCGATTTTCGGATCAAGCAACAGATTTTCCTTGCCCAACTTGATCTCTTTAACCCTCGGAGGCCGTAAAGGGGCGGATTCGGCGGTTAAAGGCCGTTTTTTAGAGACGTGCAAGGGCTGAGCCGCTATGCCGAAATGGCGCGAAACATCCTTTAAATGCTGACGGTTGGCCAAAAGACTCTGGTTCTTGGGGTCAGCAGAAAGTGCTGTTTCTTTGGCAGCATCATCCGCAGCATGTGAGAGTTTTGCCCGCGATCGAGTAAGTCGATGTTCATTTTCGTTGTTGACGGTGGACATAAAGTATGGAGTATTGGCGCTATAACAAGGATTTAGGGATTATGGACTATGGATCAAGAAAAGTCGAGATTTCTGCGAGAGGAATTGCAACTGACAGAGGATGGGAAGGAGGAAACGGGGGACGGGGGACGGGGGACAAAGTGAAGGACAGACAACAAAGGGAGGGACAGGAATGGGCAGACGACTAGACAGGAAAATGGACAGACGACTAAACAGGAAAATGGACAGACGACTAGACAGAAAAATGGACAAATGACTAGACAGCAAAAAAAACTAGACCAAACAAAAAAAAAAAATGGATAGTCGACTAAACAGAAAGGGAATAGACGGATACACTGAAAAGAACCAGTGGAAACAAGTGTGAAGTGGATACCAAACGCGTGCGAAGGAGGAGTAAAAAAAGAGCGGTGGGTAAATATTGAGGCCAGGGAAAATTAAATAATGAGCTCGGTGCGTTTGGAGCGAGGTAGGTGCGCCCGGCGCATATGCAGGCTGCGCATCTTTCCGGTCGAGTTATCAATACCGTGAAGCAACCATCCTAATTAGAAGTGACAATCAATTATACAATGCAATGTTAGAGTATAATTATATTTGAGTCTGATGTTAATGTTAAGGGTTTTTGACCTGCAGATAAACCACCCTTTATTCTGTCTAAATCCTGTCTATTTGTCTATTCTTTTTATATGTCTATTTATCTATTTGTCTATTCTTTTTATTTGTCTATTTGTCTATATGTCTATTTATCTATTTGTCTATTTATCTATTTGTCTATTTGTCTATTTGTCTATTTGTCTATTTATCTATTTGTCTATTTGTCTATGTGTCTATTTGTCTATTTGTCTATGTGTCTATGTGTCTATATGTCTATTTGTCTATATGTCTATTCTTTTTATTTAGTATAGTATCTCTTATGCTAGTTGTGGTGTTGGTGTACTCTCTACTCTTCACCTGTATTAATATGTATAGTGCTCACTTCCATATACAGCATATAAATACACACCAAACACACACCATATACAGCATATAAATACACACCATATACACACCATATACACACCATATACACACCATATACATATACTATATTCTATATACATCAAACACACCATACCATACCAACCACATCACATCAACTACACCAAACACGCTATATTAACTCCACTTGATTGATTTTTTTTTTTTTTTTATGGACATTGTCTGAATGCAGTGAGGTTGTTGTATGCAGTCCGATCACCGAAATATTTTTCCACGAGGATTTGCGTTGTGGGGAGTTAGGATTGTGTTTATGGCCGTTTACGTCAACGCCCGTTCCACTTGTTCTTATCATCTGCACCGACCATACTCTCCATGTTCCAATGCAGCTGATCACCACATACTATCCATACCAATTTTTTATACAGGGATTTATACGTATATATATATATATATATATATATATATGGGTGTTTGTGTTTCTGTTTGTGTGCTTGTAATTGTAATTGTAATTGTATTTGTATTTGTATTTGTATTTGTATTTGTGTTCGTGTTTGTGTTCGTGTTTGTGTCTGTTGTATTTGTACTACATTTCTACTACCTATATATATATATATATATATACATATACAAATATATCTGCCTATTCTATAACTACTGATATCCTTGTAGTATCTGGGGCTCTATGGACTGTTGCTTTCTTGTGCGGCGTGGACTTGTTGCTGGGATATGCATCGCGCTGCAAGTGAAGCCCCCGAAACGGCCGAAATATCAACATTACATATGACGCGCTGCACATTTGTGACCTCGGCCGATCTATTGCCTAACAGTGAAGTCATGGAACGGGTGATTTGAGCCGTTTGGCGTTTTTGGCAGCTTTCTTTGTTTGCATTGTTCTGATGGAACCGTGGCTTCGGTTCAGTGGCTACCTATGCTTTATGCAGGCTGCATCCTGCACGCATCGGCTTTTTTTGTATGAATCCCTAAATCACATGGATATAGTTACTTTTTTGGTGGTAATCTCGTGGATTAAATCCGGATGACTTTTATTATACTGGTTCTGGTTTTTTTTTTTTTTACTAATGTGTGTGGATTTGTACTTTTGGAAGATGAACATGCGTGTACCCTCGGAAATCAGATTGGCCGAGGAATAAGGGCTCATAATATATGGGTCTTCTTTTTTTTTTATTTATTTATTATTTCTTTTTTTTGGTGATTCAGGTTTATGTGCAGGATTCCACGACCGAATCTCTGTTTACGCTTAGAAGTCAAATGCGAATATCTTAGGGGTGTACGGGCTTAAAGACCCCAAAAGCCACAGTCAAATCTACGCACGTGTTAACCTAAAGTAGAAAAAAAGAGTAGTTGGGTTTATTTGGTTTATTCGGGTTCGTTTGGTTTATTTATTTTGGTTTGGTTTGGTTTGGTTTGCCAAAAAAAGAAAAAAAAAAGAAAAACATATGAAAAGGCGCGGGCTCGTAACCTCAGTTGATTCAGTAACTCTCAGTATTTCAACAATCAAACAATTACTCCATCAGTAGTTCCGATACTTGTTAATTTTGTATATAGTTTATTATACAGTTTATTATACAGTTTATATGCACAATAACAAGAAGCAGTTCCAGTAGAGTACAGTGTTTTTCAAATTATTTAAACCAGCGTGACAAAATGGTTCAAACCAACAAGACAGAATGGTTCAAATCAATTTTTATTAGAATTTAATATTCTGAAATCTTAAATCTGGAGGATTAATTCTGGACGATTGACTCATATGGTATTAAATTTGGGACAAAAGTCTTGCCGTATTAATGAAGGGTGAAAAACGGACGAAACTGAAACTGAACTGGTTTCCTTGTTATCCTGTATACAACAACTTGTCCATTTGGTTTGAAAATGTTAGAATTAATATGTGGCCTGAGGCTCTAACTTGTATTTGCAAGGGGTGTAAGCTTCTAACGGGCTTATATAAGTGATAAAGATCTTCCAGGAACGATGAGCTAATGGAAGTGACTGTGCGAAGGGGTATGAAACTTTTTGAATTATTGGTTTGAATCGTTTTGGAGCGCTGGTTTAAATAGTTTTGAAAAACACTGTATCTAGTATCTAGTATCTAGTATCTAGTATCTAGTATCTAGTATCTAGTATCTAGTAGTAGTAGTAGTATCTAGTAGTAGTAGTAGTATCTAGTAGTAGTAGTAGTATGAGTAGAAAGAGTAGAAAGAGTAGAAAGAGTAGAAAGAGTAGAAAGAGTAGAAAGAGTAGAAAGAGTAGAAAGAGTAGAAAGAGTAGAAAGAGTAGTAGTGGGTAATATAGTATGGATTTTGTCACGACCAAGAACAGGACCAAAGAATATGAATTTAATGTATTGAACATGGTACGTTATTGTACAGTACAGAGAAGTTTTGTGTTGTACCAATAAAATCTCATAAGGATGAAGTTGACAGTAATGGCATTTAGAACTTAGCGTACTATGAGTGTATAGGAAACCTGACCTAGGAGTAAGTGAGAAAGGATTTGGAGGTAGAGTTAGTAATGAAACGACACTTGTTGAGATGGAATGTGTCGTACTTATGATACGCTCATAGTAGTTTCTATTACATCATGGTCATTAAGTGTAGTGTAGGCTGGTGTTTTCTTGTATTACTAGGTTCACCAGACCTTCTCTCTATTATGGCTATTATATTGTTCAGTCTAGTGTTAGATTCTTGTTGTAACGTTTGTACTAAGTTATCTATATTCGTTGATGATTCCTCCTATGGTGGAATCTGAGTTGCATATATACTAGGTCTTAGAGGGAGGCGCTCTGTTTAGGTGGTTGGTCGGTGGCTGGTCGGTGGCTGGTCGGTGGCTGGTCGGTGGCTGGTAAATATCTGCAGAGAGGCTTAAACATTCCTCAATGGGTAGGCAACTACTTATGCCGGATCTGACATCTAGTTTTCTATAGTAATCAGTACTTGTATGGCTGAGTAATAGACGTTTAGATAATAGTGCTAATAGAAGTATTTAGTAGTGCTAATAGAAGTATTTAGTAGTGCTATATAAGTATTTAGCAGTGCTATATAAGTATTTAGCAGTGCTATATAAGTATTTAGTAGTGCTAATAGAAGTTTGGTATTATGAAGCCTCTCAGTCTGGTTGTTACAATGGCCATTGCATACTCCGTGTCACGACCATCGTTGTATGAAGTACTATGATGGTCTTTTCGGCCATTCTAGAACAATCCTTACCATTCTTCTGGTGGAGAGTTTTTCAATGCCACGTTTCTCTTAAAGTATATAAACCACTCCGGTTCCTCTCTTTGAGGAACCAGCAACGAGTACAAGATTAGGTTAAGACACATTATAAAGAACGTAACAAGTATAGTATAGTATAGAGTCTAGAAGTAGTCTAGAATAGTATGAGACACTATTATTAGTAGAGTAGTAGAGTAGAGTAGAGCAGAGCATTATTACTGAGTGTCGCTGACAGCAAAGTAAATATCATGCTGCAGGGTTTCCTTTGTGGGACCAATTCTTCATACGAAGTGATGTGATCAGGAGTAAAAGAATCAACTTTGTCAAAGAACTTTTAGACAGAAACTCTTGTGATTGGTCCAGGTGAAACTTTACAGTAACGTTATGTTTGTAGTGGAGTAGTAGTAGTAGTAGTAGTAGTAGTAGT
>NLAO01002104.1:10003-69207 GCA_002370835.1 Metschnikowia continentalis | reverse complement strand
ACTATACACTACTATACACTACTGAACACTACTATATTCTACTATACACTACTATACACTACTGAACACTACTATATTCTACTATACACTACTATACACTACTGAACACTACTGAACACTACTGAACACTACTGAACACTACTAAACACTACTATACACCATTATACATCACTACTGCGAACATAGCTCTACTGGCTGATTGACCAGTCACTCACCAGACCAATAAGTACTCTATTGAGCCAATACAGCAAGTGTGCTTCAAACCATAATTATAGTATTTACTCAAGTGTAGAGGAGTAAAGTAATGAGTTAGAAACTAGTAGGGTAGTAATATAGTGGAGTATGGAGGGAGTACTAGTGAGTAGTGTATGGTGTATAGTGTATGGTGTATAGTGTATGGTGTATAGTGTATGGTGTATAGTGGTGCTCGAGAAAGTCGAGTAAATCGAGGTACTAAAACTAGTTACTCGAAGATTTGTGAGCTAATTCACTGTATACCTTTGTCTAGTACGATTATTTGAGATTTCTCGGCTACATTGTGAATTATTTTGATTGTTATAATTGGGGTTATGAGCACGTGTTTATGTTTGATGGTTATGAGTCCATGGTTATGAGCACGTGCATTATTATAACCAATTCACGTCAAATATTACATTGTACCAGTCTATTTTTTTTAAAAAAAAATTCTTCTCTATTAAATCTCCAACCTCCCTAACACCCCAGTATTAAATCAAACCTATTAAAAGATTAATCACTATGGACTAGTGAGATACAATGAATACTCATATTTAACTACTGTGAAGTATTGTGGAACTGGAGTTGTGAAAGTTGTGGAGTTAATGCAAGTGGTTCAGTATTGGAGCACCAAATGGTTGGAACTGCAACTCTGAACTTTTTTCAGTTTACTAGAGTTATTCAAACTTGAAATGTGGTCCTAGTGTTAATATTTTAGTACTGCATTGGTGGAAATCAGGTTAATATATATATAAAGAGTCATGGAAGTAATTTCTGGAATGGTAAACCTGGTCTCAGAATTACAAAGACTTATTCTATAGACTTCGTTATGTGGTTTTGTTGGGTATTAGTTTCGGTCAATATTTATTTACGGGCTCTTCTGAATAGCATAACACTGTCTTGGCCAAAGGAAGAACTGATGCTTTTATGGATGGGTCCTGTATTCATGTGAGCTCTACTTCTAGTTATAAATGAGTTTTAGTATACTAGTGACTACTGCTATGTTCTACTACTACTAGTATAATCTACTTACTGGCACTTACTATTATGCTCTACTTGCTAGTACTACTACTATGCACTAGTGCTATAGTATGCTGACTACTACTACTACTACTACTAGTACTACTATGGTATCTAGGCATCACTATAAATTTAAATTCCAAAACTCATTGCTTCTTTTAGTACTCTACCTAGAACTATGCATGGTCCAGGCTTAAATCATTTACTGTGTTTTCAATATACTCTACTGTCTTCCAATGTACAATTTAATCTTTACTCTAGTATGTAATTTACCATTTAAACACTATAAATCTTATGATACTGTAATTATGCTCTCCTTGAGGCTTTACTATATGACTCTCCTTGAGACTTTATTGTATGACTCTACTCTATGACTCTCCTTTAGACTCTACTATATGACTCTACTATATGACTACTATATGACTCCACTATGTGACTCAACTATATGACTCCACTCTTTAATATACAAATCCAAATACGTTGTATACTTTTCTAATATTCTATTCTTCACTAGTGTTACTCTACTGCATCCTCCACTGTACACTCCACTGTACACTTTACTATATACTCTGCTATATACTCTGCTATATACTCTGCTATATACTCTATTATTCACTACTATTCACTAATATTTCTATCTGTATCACTGTCTAATATGTGGTTTACATCTTAATATTCTATTAAGTACAATAACCATTACTCGAAATCAGTCTCACAGTTCACCGATAAACTCTAGGCAGTACAACGACACTTTGCACTATAATCTACCTTTTATATTCTACTATACTACTATACTACTATACTCTAATTGTTAGAACCCCATGGGTAGACTCACTACCCATCGGTATTTCTAGAGCCTACGAAAGTCGATTAGTCAGCTACTCGCCTCTGAGAATGACTACTCGTTTCTTTTGTTAGTCATGACCGATAAGTCTTCTCATTTCATTGGCTCATCTCATCACCCATTTTGTTATTTAAATAGCTGATTTCTTCTTCTGAGGAATCCTCGGCGAATGAACATAGTAAACAGAGTACCTGACGTATCCGGAATTTAACACTACTATACTCTGCTATACTACTATACTTTACTATACTATACTATACTCATACCGTCATGAGATCATACATTTATCAGGAGGTCAATTCTGAAAACAATTATAGTCTACTGAACTATAGTCCTAGAGGTAGTCAAGACTTCATATTGTCTTATGGAAGTAGCCTTATGAGTTAGTGTTATTCATATTGTTTGGAAAATTATCCCTACACTCCTCCATTCCATTCTACTCCACTGAACTCCACTGAACTCCATTAAACTTCACTAAACTTCACTAAACTTCACTATTATACTCTATAAACAAAATTAGACACCATATCGTATACCATACTGTATACTATACTCTACGCTATGCTCTACACTGTACTCTACTGTATTCTACACTACAATACTGTTAGATTCCGGTTACGTCAGTTACTCTAGTTACTATGTTTATTCGTCGATGGATTCCCAATAAGTGGGAATCCGAGTACCTTATATAACTAGCGGTTCAACAATCAGAGTGGAGTAGGGCGGTTAACGCCAGGTCACGAGGTAAGGTGAATTCGATGAGGTCAAGTCACGGGTGCGGGTGTCATGGGTGAGTCAATTGCCATTGTATCAGGCAGAGAGGTTGCATAATATCTCAATAGGTAGGGCACTACCTATGGTGGATCTAACAAATACTGTATTACACTATAATAGACTAGACTATAGAGTACCCTTTTATAGACGCTATACTCTACTCTACACTATATATTAAACATACTGGAATAGACTATATCTACATCATCAGTCTTACATCTATTCTCTATACGTTATTGTGGATCAGTAGGCAGTAATCTCTACTTCGCATGTAGTCACTTCAGTAGTGCATTAGTGTATTATATCATGGCATATCACAGTATACCAGTGTACACCATAGAGTATAGTATAGTTTATTATAGTGAAGTATAGTGTAGCATAAAGTATGGCTTGTAGTAGTAGCAGTTGGAAGGGAGTAGTACTATATCTGCGTAGTCGATCTCTAGTCTCTAGTCTCTCCAGACTAGTGTAGTCATCGGACCTCAACATACATCTATCCTGTCTACATTACACTATACATCAATCTACACTATACATCGCTCTACACTACACTCTACATTACAGTGTACTACTATATTATATCATACTAGACTTGACTATACTCTACATTACAGTGTACTACTATATTATATCATACTAGACTTGACTATACTCTACACTATACTATACTCTACACTATACTATACTCTACACTATACTATACCCTACTTAACACTCTACATTATACTCTACGCTTTATTAAGATCTATACTTTCTGTCTTAAGACTAATGACTGTCTTACTCACCTTAAGACCAGTCAATCTATACTCACGTTGAGACCATATCAGTGTCTAGTCCCCTAAAACCAGATCAGTGCTTAAAAGCCTAGATTCTTAAACCAGATCAGTGCCTAGAGGAGTGTAGTGACCCCAAATATCGCTATGTAAGGACCCACAACCCTTCCCACGTTTTGCTTTGAGAAGTGCATATGATTCATATAGTATAAGATATAAATGATATTTCTTATATCGACATATACCATAAATATATCATAAATATATCATATAAAGATATCTTATACTATATCCTGCTCTCTCTCTCTCTCTCTCTCTCTCTCTCTCTCTCTCTCTGAGCGCAGTCTAGTCTTCATCGCGCGGATCCTCTTTCTTGGGCCGCACTGGCATGGCCACACTATCAGTAGTCTTCACCAACACACTATGTAAGCTGTCCACCGAGTGGATCAAGCCTCCATTGGGACGATGGGTGTCGTTGGTCAAATACTCCACCACATCGTTGATGTTGGTCAAAAGCTCCGAAACCTTCCACGACGTGTAGCCGACCAAAACATTGATGCAGGTTCCGTTGGCGGGCGGAATGAACGAGGTGTTGGCTAAGATGGACTTGATTTGGGCCCGCACGTACTTGGGGTCGCACAGTTGGTCAGTGCGGCCGTGGGTTTTTTTGCCAGGGATAGGCTCGGTCATGAGGATTTTGTAAGGGACGCGGCGGTTTTTGGCGTAGAACCGGGCTCCCAACACCCCCGGAAGTCGTCCGTGGATCCGTGCATCGGCCACCACAATATCGTTTTCCTTTATGAGCCGCACTGATGCCTGCTTATTATGTGCAATGGACCGTAGTTTATCAAACGGTACGATCTCGTGGAAAACGTCCTCCGTGGCCGATTTGACTCCGGTAAGGTGCTTCTTGTAGGAAGAGTCACGTGCAATGAGGGCAATCGACTTCTCGTCCACCCGGTGTAACTTGTGCGAGACGGGGATAATCCGAGGGGTATAGTCGTTTTCGTGGACTAGCTCCCGTAAAGTGTTGAGCACCAAATAAATGGGCTCGTGCGGTGTACGGGTGTGTCCGCCTTCCGGTCGAAGTGCATGAGCCTTGAGTGCCTTGAGCGACCGCTTGGCGTTTTCCCGGGCTTCGTCGCCTAGTAAGAACATGCTGCAGACTTATACGGACGTGGGTAAAGGGCATCGCTCGTTTCGTTTTTCATCTCGCGCGTCACGTGGCTACCCCGGATTTCGCTCGCACAAACCTCTCACTACTCGTTTAGCCACCGCCATTGTCTACTATACCATTCATTACTGATAGCTAGCATATTGCTATACACTATATACACTGCTATATACACTCTAGCTAGTATATTTCTATACACTGTTATATACACTGTTATATACACTGCTATATACACTACTTAGCTAGTCCTTTGCTATATAAGGATACTGATTTCTTGCTGCATTGGGCTTCAGTCTCAGTGTTTTACTTCTAGTTTTACCATCGTGGTTTATTCTTATACTTCTAGTTCCAGCTCCACCTGTTCTGTCTAGTCCTATCGTTCCATAGTTTTGTTTCTGTCCAATTTGTGTGATTCCAGTTCCAATTCTGTTTACTTCCGTCCATTCTGTCTAGTTTTGCCTAGCTCTAATATTCAATAGTTCTGCTTCTGTCCATTCTGTCTATTCTGTCTAGTTCTATCTAATTCCAGTTCTCAGATTTAATATTCAATAATTCCAATTCTGTCTAGTTCTAGTTCTGTCCATTTTGCCTGGTTGTGTCTAGCTCCAATCCTCAGTTCTATTGTTTAGCTGTCCTAAACCTCACAATTGTGTTAGCTTTGTCTGGTCCTATCTTTCAATTTCTGGTCCTGTCTAATCTGTCTGGTTCCAGTTTTAGTTCTATCCATCTTGTTTAGTTCTATCTATTCTGTCTAGCTTTATCATTTTGTCGAGTTCTGTCTAATCTGTCCATTTGTCTAGTCCTATCGTTAATCGTCCAATCCTGACTTTATGAGGGTGCTTCATCAGTTGGTGTTGGCACTTACTCAAAGCCAATACTTCAATACTATTCCACAAACACCAAATGAACTGCTAGAGACTCCCAATCCAGCCGTGGTCTTATGGCACGGTTTGGGAGACCAATACGACTCAGATGGTCTAGCTGCAACAGCAGACCTTTTAAGACGCAAAATACCCAATGTGTTTGTTCACTCAGTGTATTTGGATGAAGACCCCTCACGTGACCGCAGAGCCTCCATGGTCGGCGATGCTAATCGGCAAGTTGAACTTGTGTGTGAACAATTGGCCGAGATCCCCGAATTGAGCCATGGGTTCCATGCTTTGGGCTTCTCGCAGGGTGGACTCTTCCTCCGCGCATTGGTGGAAAGGTGCCCCAACATCACCATCACCACATTAATGACTTTTGGGTCGCCGCATATGGGGGTCCTGGATCTTCCATTATGTGACGATGAATCTGATTGGTCGTGCCACCGCCGGAATTTGCTCTTGAAACTGCAGGTGTGGAGAGACTCGGTGCAAAAAACTCTTGTTCCTGCACAGTACTTCCGGGACATGGACCATTATGACCAGTATTTGGAGCACTCCAATTTTTTGGCGGATATCAATAATGAAAGACTGAACGACTTGAATCTGTTGCAGAAATCGAGGTTTGAGAATTTGCACAATTTGGTCCTTGTGCAGTTTGCCAGGGATAGAACTTTGGTGCCAAAGGAAAGTGCTTATTTCCAATACCATATCCTGCAGACAGGACCCTTGGTACCATTCGACAAGACAGATTTTTATATGCAAAACTGGCTTGGTTTGAAAACTTTAAATGACGTGGGAAAGGTCCATTTTCACTCCATTGATTCGGAACATATGGTCATTCCTGATGAAGTGCTTGAACACTTGGTCGATACTTATCTTGGAGTGGATGGTGCACGGGTGTAGCACCCCACATTGAGATGCTCACCTTTCGTCATCTCCAGCATGTCTGACCGTGTGGCACGTCTAGCAGAGCTCCGAAGAAAGCGAAAGGCTGTAGAAGGTGATGAAGGGACTTCTACGCAGGAAACCAATGATAAAGTGAACAAAAACACAGAAAGTGAATTCTCCAGAGACGAAGTGGACCAAGAGACTAAAGTCTCCAAAGACAGAGGGAATGGAGTCAGTGAAGTTTCTAAAGAAGGTTCTGAAACTAAAGATTCTACAGAGATTATAGATTCTGCAGAGATTATAGATTCTGCAGAGATTATAGATTCTACACAGAACGATTCCAAAGTCACTCAGGAAGACTCTCTGGAGTCCTCTGGGGCTTCAGCTCTTGGAAGTGTGGGGTACTCCAAACATGCATACAACAGTGACCTCAAGGAGGACTTGGCCGTTTACTTGAACAGAGCTAATGTAGATACTCAAAGTGCCATCAACAGGTACATTCAGAGCGAGTATCGGAAACACGTCGACGAGGCCGAGTCCTAGGTTCATGGCTGGTGAGAAGTCTAGGATCACAATGGAAAGGGAAGTGTTCATTTGTCTTCTTTGATTACGTGATTAACTGATTAACTGATTAACTGATTAACTGATTAACTGATTAACTGATTAACTGATTAACTGATTAACTGAGAATATTGATTACTGTTTCAGTGTCTACTTCTGGTCATTGGTTGCTGCTCTAATTCTGTTTCACCATTTGATTATTGTTTCACGTTGACTACTGTTACTGTTACTTCTACTACTATTACTCTGTTCATAGTCTGATTGCTGCGATTACTGTTGAGTTTGGGTGGACTCCTACGATCTGACATAGATTTGAGGCATTGATCTCCAGAAATGGTGATTGATAAAATGGCACTGGTGGTCCAGTCCATTTAGTTCATTTACTGTCTATAAGTCTATGATTACGGCTGGTTCATGCAGGAAAGACTAATACAAGAGATTAGAACAAGAGGTTCTGACCAATCCACTACTCAGCAGAGATTAATGCATGTTTACTGTATGGTTAAAGACCCATGAAGTTGGTATAAATATTTATACATGAATATGGTTACACAGTTCAGTCCACCTCTATGGTCTACTAAGCACTATAGTGTAGTAAGTAGAGTAGTAAGTAGTAAATACTGAGTTCTACTGTTATACTGGTGTAGAAAGTAGTGGGTGGTATGATACTATTACTGAAGCACTATAGGAAGTGGTGTATCAGAGTGTGTATCAGAGTGTGTATCAGAGTGTGTATCAGAGTCTGTATCAGAGTCTGTATCAGAGTGTGCATAGACTAGGGTGGGAGTAGAGTGAGTAATAAGTAGTAAGTAGTGAGTAGTGAGCACTGTGAGACTGCAAACTGTGAGACTGCAAACTGTGAGGCTGGATCCTTGAGACTGAGACTGAGACTGAGACTGAGACTGAGATTGGAGGTATGCACCCGTGCACCAGCGCACCCGCCAATGAAATCGCATGCCCACGCCCGCGCCCGAACTCGTCGCACACTCAACCACCCACGCCAAAAAAAATCTTACTCTTCTGTTTCCAGTATCAAAATGGCCCTTGTTTCCAGAATTGCCACCAGAGCTGCCCGTCCAGCTGTGTTTGCTGCCCGTTCTACGTATGTTGATCCCGAATGCCGAAAAGTGTTGGGGCATGTGTCTTCAATTGGGCCTGTCTTAATCCGCCAATCTCCAGAATCATAGCAAGACCAGAATGACCAGAAACGCTAGAATAGAATGAAAATCAAAATTTCCAGAAAAAAAATGAAAACCAGAATTGTCCAGAATATAATGAAAATCCGAATTCACCGGAATAGAATTAAAATTCGAATTTACCAGAATAGAATGAAATATGAATATAGTTAGGTCCAGGATAGAACCTTAGCGAGATTTAAGGAGAAAAGTTTCAGAGGAGTTGTTAGAATCAACCCGAGGGCTTTTTCCGAGGGTTCTTTCCGGGGATATTCCAGAAACTCTAGTATCTATCCAACTATTCAAGAATCATTCATATCTTATCCAAATCTATTGAGGTTACCCACTCCCTTAATATCCATTATTATTTGTCCATTGTTCATTCCGACTACTTCATTCGAGGAATTGTTCATAATAAACCACTGCTGAATAACCCCGAGTTCACAACTAGTTCCATATTTATTTATACAATGATACAATCCGTTCATCCAATCCGTTCATTCAATCCGTTCATTCAATCCGTCGATCCAATTTGACTCCTTTAATTGACCATGGATCTTCTTCTTTTTCCTAGTCCACTAATCTGTTCATTCTGTTTTTCATTCTGTCTATTCATTTTGTCTCATTCTGCTTCAATCTGTTTCATTCTGTTCTTCATCCTGTCCAATCATTCCGTCTCATTCTGTTGTTATCTTCACGACATATACTAACCTCTAGCATTGGTGTTCGTTCGTTGTCTACACCAGTTGAGCCTAAGGAAAAGGCCAACTCCATCATCAGTGCCTTGCCAGGAAACAATTTGATCTCCAAAACAAGCATCCTCGCCACCTCTGCTGCCGCAGCCATCTACGGTATCTCCAACGAGTTGGTGATCATTCACGATGAAACCGTGTTGCTTGCCACTTTCAGTGCCTTTGTTGCCTTGTGTGCCAAGTTCGTTGCTCCATTATACACCGAGTGGGCCGACGGAGAGATCAAGAAGGTCAACGACCTCTTGAACGAGTCTAGAAATAAGCACGTTTCCGCCGTCAAGGGCAGAATCGAGTCCGTGTCGCAGTTGAAGGACGTTGTGGCCACCACCAAGCATTTGTTCGAGGTGTCCAGAGAGACCGCCAAGTTGGAGGCCGACAACTTCGAGTTGAAGCAAAAGCTTGCCGTTGCCCACGAGGCCAGATCCACCTTGGACTCTTGGGTTAGATACGAGCAGCAACAGAGGCAATTGGAGCAGGAGCAATTGATCAAGTCTGTTTTGGACAAGGTCAACAAGGAGATTGCCTCCCCTAAGTTCCAGGACAGAGTGTTGGCTGAGTCTGTCTCCGAGATCGAGAAGATTTTCGCCAAGGCTTAAACACTATTACGAATATATATAAGGTCACAATGTGTAGCACTACTGAAAGTCGGAAAATAATAGACCTTCACCTCTTCTTCTTCTAGTCACCCATCTTAGTCTCTTTAATCTTTTCTGCTTTATCTTGTTATGTCTATCTAATAACTCATACCTCTTATCGCTTCTTTTCTTTTTAATCTGTCTAGTCTTTCTGGTCTCTCTGGTCCCGATCCTCTCGTATCTCTTCTCTTCAAGTAGTAGGTGTCTGAAAGTGTATTAACTGAGACCTTAAACTTTTAATTGGTGACTTACCTGGACTGGAACTTCTTAAGTATAGCTGCGGCCGGCCGCCACACATGAAGCGTATTATCGTCGGCCACACTGGCCACCATAAAGTCCTCATGCAATGACCAATCAAAATCGTTGACTCCAAGCATATGCCCGCTGTGGCTGAACAAAAGGGAGTCCTGCACATCCGAGAGATCGTGGAGTTTCACCACATGATCGGTGGAGGAAGATCCAAGAACACTGGCATATTTCGGGTGCCATTTCACTTGCGTGATGGAATCTGTATGGGCTTTGAAAGTGGCTGCACTCTGCAGCAAGTCTCGGAGGTCCCATACAGCTATAGATCCTTCAGAGTCGCCTGTGGCTAGGGCAAAATCGGAGTTTGCATTCAACCCAACACTATTGAGCGGATTGCTTGTTCCACTTACCAAATTGCTTGTTTTGGCCTGTTTTTGCGCCGTTTTTCCGGTTCTGATATCATAGAGTGAAAGCAGGCCCAGATCATCTGCAGTAAGAAACACCGAATCGTGCACAGGAACCCATTCCAAGTCATTAATTCCCACGTCTGCCTGCAGCTCCCAAAACGGCAAGATCCGATTCTCATTCCGTTTCTCGTAATCTCTCCGGATATCATAAACACAGATCTGACCATCCATGGATGCAGACGCAATGCGGCCCTCGCTAGTTCGACACCAATCAAAGGCAAAGATATCTGTTTCAGAGCCTGAACCTGTGGCCGAACCCGCTAAGCGGATCTGTGGCTCGTTTATATCCAATTCCTGCCCGATTTTCTTGATGGTGGAGTGCTTGGTGCGGTTGTACACCAGCAAATGGCCCACGTTGTTGGAACTAGCCAATACATCGGGATTCTGGGGCATGTAACGTAACCGGTTAACATCTCCATGGTGATTAATAGTTTGTAGCAGGCGAAGCGGTGTTTTTCCCACCGCCGGAAGCTCAAATTCTTGTTTCTCCGGCACATAGCGCCACGTCTCGGTGTTGATACACCTGTTCAAATTGCGGTAGTAAGCTAGTTGCTGGATATGGATCACGTCCACCGATTGACCAAGCGTGAAAGTACCCAAAAGAAGCCGTTGGTAGGCGAGTTGTGTGGATGCCTCGGCTCCAAGTGGCGTTTGTGATGATTCTTGTACATGTTCCAGCCCGGCCTCCAGCCCGGCCTCCAAATCCGGAAGAAACTGCACCGTTAGAGATGGCCATAAAAGAGTATGCGTAGAAACATAGTCGTAGAGAAAGGGTGTATTTTTCTTGAACACTCTGTAGTTGTCTTGGGCTTCCTTGGTAATGGGGCCCAGGATCTCCTCCACTATGTCAGTCATGGCCAAGGATGAGGGTACTTATATATACTTCTATTTGTGTTTGCGTTTGCGTTTGTGTTTGTTTGTGTTTGTGTTTGTGTTTGTGTTTGTTTTAGATCTGAAACTGCCGTGGATCCTGTATGGTAACTATGCTGAAACTTCCTATGTTTTGTCTTCCTTGGATGTGTCTTCTGGGTGTCTGATGTGGGACGCGTGCGCGTTGGTCCTGCAAAATATGGTCAGTCAAACCTTCGCAAGTTAGGTACATATATCTCCCTAACCGGAAATAAAAAAGACCGGGTAAGGAGTTGTAATGGAATCAGGAATATTGATTTAGTGGGTATCCCTTTTTTTTGAAAGAAAAATGAGCCATTTGGGGCTTTTGGAGTAGGGCCTATTTGGCCTGTGGTACCATGGTGCACGGGTCTTTCGCAGCCATTTCCAGGCAATACCACACCATACCAAATGACCAATTAATTTAAAGACAACTAAAATAGACAGAAATGTAATTTAGCATGAAACGGTCTTGATACAGTCCAGTAGCAGGAAAAGTTATGAAACGTCTCTGAAACACTTCTGAATCACTTCTGAATCACTTCTGAATCACTTCTGAATCACCTCTAAAACAGGTACAACAATTACCTAACATCAATATACTTATTGTCTCTCAAGTAAGGTGAAACAGTGTACTATGAGTCAGTGAACAGTCCAAAGGATAGCTCTAAAAAATTCTGCTCCATAGGTAACTGGTTGTTCCTGCGTGTAGTCACGTAGCTTCCATCGACTAAGTATTATAGCAATACCTTTGAACTATTCATAGGTAAATCAAGGTCTGATGTCAATAGGCAGGAAAATGAATTATTCTTCAAGTCATAATAAGCCCTATGACCAAGAACCCAATGTCTTTTCCTTGAGAATCACCATGGCCCAATTTAACTTGTGACATACACACGATAAACCAATTTGGGCCATTTCTATCCCAGATGTCTTCTTGTTTGGGGAATTGAAATGAACCTAATGGCTCATTAGGCAGCAACGAGAGCTACCCGAACTTGGTGAAAAATTCAAGTGTTTTCGCTCATTCAGCTTTGATTGCACGTGGACTGATTGCATGGTATACCTGACAAAAGGCTGTACGACCAGGAACAGCCAGTTGCGGTGGAGCCTTTCGGGTGTTGTATGGCATTGAGACCAAGGATTTGACTAGTGGCCAGGAATTGCTCCGATATCCCAATAAACCATTCATAAGAGTCTCTAGGTCACAAGATCCAAAGTCACAAGATAAAGAATCCTTTAATATCCCAATTAACATATCTTTAGACATCAGTAAAATCGTTAAGAAACTCGGACATTAAACATCGGTTGGTGTGGGCCATGGAACTGACTCAATAAGCCAAGTTGCCGGTACAATCTGGTCCAATTATCAAGAACCAGCTTTGGTTGCACTTTGGTATCTTTTAGGCCCAATCTCTGAGACAAAAGACTCGCAATCTGGAAATCTCTTGATCATGGTGCCTTCTCTTTCAAACCATCCATATAGAGAAGCGGTAGAATTGAAGGGTGTTCTCAATTCAGTATCTCAAAAAAGCACTTTATAAATGGCCATTAAAGTTCTTGGATTCTTCAAGACACTTCGTGGGTAGTATTCTTGAACACCTAGACCTTAACAATACCTGAACTATCTCAAGGACGTCCAGATCTGAAACTTCTTCAAAAAAGGTCCCAGACATTCAACACTTCCTCGCCATCTTAGCCAGTTCCAAGTCTATTCAAAGTAGGTATGAGTTATTTTGGAGACTAGGAAATTGGCTTAAACGATCAGAGCACATAGAAAGTCAGATGCTCGAGGCCAATTGGATAAACTCATTCCCTCCTTGATCCACTGGTTGAAGTCGCCATAGTCTTTGCATTTTGATGACCATAAAAAAAATTGCAATCCTCTGTATCATTCGCTTTGGGAGCTGGTAATGATATGACTCGGGTAGAAAATCACATCTTAATCGGTTGAATTAACGAACTCCCAGAAGAACTTAACTTAGAGTGTCTTGGAATGGTTGATAATAGACCATTATTTGTCGAAACGTCTTCTTGGGCATTTTCAACATATATGCGATTAAAGCATCCTGATGCATTAAACGCAGATTTCAGTAATTACCATCGAGGTGAACTATTAATCTGTTAATCCCTCAATCTTTCAGTCCGTCCAGTCATTTCATAATGACGCATCTTAACATTCCGACCTCTCTTCAAGCACAACCTGAGGTACTTATACTTTTTTGGGCACCAAAAGGAAATTCCAAGGAATCAATCGATTCCAAACACCCTATAATATCTTCAGATTTCTGACTTCTTCACACTTCTGCATTCACACCTCTGTATTCACACTTCTGTATTCACGCTTCTGTCTTCACGCTTCTGTCTTCACGCTTCTGTATTCACGCTTCTGACAATTTGTTACTCGGAATTTAGTCGTCTTGACAATTCCAAGCCATATTCACCATAATCTTTATCTGGACCCCAGTTTCACCCTCTGAGAGCCTTCATAGAGGCTATGGATTCCGCACCATCCGTATCCTCGCATAGAGCGTTCACCACCGAGCCAAAGTCCTGGTTAAACACGGCAGCCTGCGACTCCAAAAAACCAGCGAGATCATTCAAGTACTTATCCACATCCTGATTGGAGACGGAATCCGAGGCCAGGCCAAAAGTATCTGCAGGACGGTGGTCCTGGTTGATATCATTCAACACATCATTGAGCTTGATCAAGTCCAGGTAATTGTCGTAGATGATGGATTTTTTTTCCAGGTCATGGTGATTGAGCCGGCCGTTGGCGCGGTTACGAACCCGGAGAAGCGTTTGGAGACTAGCCTTTTTGAAGCTATCTCCAAACGTATCCTCATTTGCCAAAGACCTGGCCAATTCCTCGACTCCATCCTTTTCTTCCATAAGGCCCAATCCCGCATTCTCCCCCTCTCCCTCTCCATCTCTTCCATCTACATTTCCACCTCCACCTCCCACTCTATGTCCACCCCTCTCTCCCTCTGCTCCTTCCTCTCTTCCCACTCCACCACCGTCTTCTCCCGCCCCTTGGGCCTGTAGCTTATAGTAATCCTGGAGGGCTTTTCGTCTAGACAGAATCTTGCGTGTGGCAGGCCCAGCAGCCGAGTTGAAGCTGGATGTGTCTGGGGTACTAGGAGTGGACTGCATGGAAGCCGGGTCGTGTGGCTTTTCGGAAAATTCATTCGGACGGAGCTGCTCCGGTCCCTTGGCCCGCTTCTTATAAGAGATGGCCGACGCCGTGACTGTTTTCTGCCCGTCGTCGCTCATACGTGGGGTACTTGTAGTTCGCACTGCCACAGTGTATTATAGTGAGTGAGCAGTACCAGACAGAGACTACTAGAACAAACTGAGACAAATAACTAGGACATCATTGAGACAGATATTGGGACAAATAAATGAAACAGAAATATCTGAATCAAGTCTGAAACATACATTTGACCTCCTGAACACCTTGTATTAATTAGTACTGAAATATCAGACACACAAGTGGTCGTGCGGTGCTCATCCGATACATAGTTTGACCAGGAAATCACCGCTCCATCACTGCTCCATCACCGCACTATACTCATCACCTACCGTCTCCATACACTCTCCTCCACATCCATACAACTACACCTCCACTCATACACTACCTCTCTCTACAGCTATAAAACCAGAAAATGAGTGAGGAGATCAGATTGAACGACTCCAAATTGGGGTCTCGCCAATAGTATGTCCTAGTAGTACGGTCTAGACCTTCTTTACTAACTATAGCTGGAACGACTTCTACAAGCGGGAGATCGAGAACTTCCAGGCCAATGAAGACGATACGGGCGAGTGCTGGTTCGACGACTCCAATGCTGAGCAAAAAGTGGTGGATTTCTATACCAAGTTGGTGGAAGACGACCCTAAATACGCCAAGTGTCTGGTGTTGGATTTGGGCACTGGAAATGGACATTTCCTCTTTGAGCTTTATGAAACTCTTTTGGAGGAAAGTCCCGATGCTGCGTTGGACTACCATGGTATTGATTATTCTCCCGAATCCGTAGAGTTTGCCACCAAAATCGCTCAGAAAAAATATCCCCAACAGAACTTTACCTTTGAAACCGTGGACTTTTTGAGCCATACGTGCCTGTACTTGACGAAAAACAAAGGCAAATTCGACGTCCTTTTTGATAAGGGCACGCTCGACGCCATAGCATTGAACAATGACCCCGTTCCTGGATTCGGAGCAAAAATCGGCTCCCAGGTATACCCAGGCCAAGTACAGAAGATCATGCATGAGCAGTCGCTTTTGATTGTCACTTCGTGCAACTTTACCGAGGAAGAGCTCATTTCCGTGGTCACGGAAAACCATTCCAATAGCTTGAAAGTATGGCAACGCATCCCGTACCCTTCGTTCCAATTTGGCGGCGCCAAGGGCTCCACCATATGCAGCATAGCATTCATCAAGACTGGAACTGAAACGTCCACATCGTGAAGATTTAACCTACAAAGAAATATCTAATGATTAGATGATATTGTTGCAAATGAGGCTATACTAGCTGATACAAATGAGATTATACTAGCTAATGCAAATGAGATTATACTAGCTAATGCAAATGAGGTTATACTAGCTGATACTAATTATGTGTTATACTGGAAAGTGGTGGTTTCATGCTGGGTGGATTAGTGTAGTGGATTAGTGATTGACCGAGTGCGTATTCTGGTATTCCGGTCTGGTAATGGGTGCAAATTAGTGCGCATTCCTCGCTACGCATTCAGCGTCACTGCACACTTGGTCAGCATCTCATCTACCACAATAAACCTTTAATCCTGTTTATATCCAAGATTCTAATGCTATATTCTTGTACTATACCATTTTATACTATAGTCTACACTACCCTATCTCTGTACGGTGCAGTATACTATAAGTATACTCTATACTGTATAATACTCTATACTATACTCTATACTGTATAATACTTTATACTATACTCTATACTGTATAATACTCTATACTTTACTCTATATTGTACTCTACAACATTGTTAGATTCTTGTTGTATCGTTAAATACTACGTTATCTTTATTCATTGATGATTCCTCAAAAGGAGGAATCTGAGCAGCTTATATAACTGTCCAAGAGAGGAGGTGCCCTGACAGTTGGCTGGTAAAAGGCCTTATACAATGTACATTGTTAGTATGAGGCATAGAGGCTTCATAATATCCTAAATAGGTAGATCACTACCTATGGCGGATCTGACAAATACTCCATAATACTATAATACTCTGTAATACTCCATAATACTGTATGTTAGATCCATCATAGGTAGTGCTCTACCTATTGAGATATTTTGGGCCTACCCTGTCTTATCCTAACAATGGCTATTCCATTATGCTACTCCTCTACCATCATTGTATGAAGTATCAGGAGGGAATATGATAAACCCGAAGTATCAGGATGGAATGTGGAGAGTTTTCCCGCTTGCACCTAGCAATAACCGGTTGACTAGGTGAAGCCGTTGTCAATTACTTGAGTATCCCGATTCTTTCCTATGGCTAATCATTAACGGATATAGTAACGATTAGGTATCAAGCGTGCTAACAAGAATCTAACGCAGTCAGTAGTATAGTACTAGTAGGGTATCGTGGTCAGTAGTGTATTACTAGTAGCGTGTAGTGGTCAGTAGTATAGTACTAACTGTGATTGGCGGTGTATATTACTAGTATAGTATATTAGTTAGTAGATTTTAGTAGAACTAGTGGTGATAGGTGAGTTAGTACAGTTGTGTATTTCAGTAGTATATAGTCTGTAGGGTATACTAGTCTGTAAGGTATACTAGTCTGCAGGGTATATTACTAGTAGAGAATAGTCTCAGTAAATTATAGTCTCAGTGGGTTAGTCACTATAATATAGAAATAAAACTTATAGCACTAGTTGTATAGTAGTCAGTGTTAGATCCACCATAGGTAGTGTTCTACCCATAGAAGTACTATAAAGCCTACGCTGTCTAATCCTTACAATGGCCATTTCATTGTCGTATCCTTTAACCTTGTACAATGTACCCGGTGAATGCGATATACGAGGCACCATGATGTAATTTGGAGAGTCTCCCCAAAAGCACCCAGTACTGACCGGACTAGGCGACCCCATCCAATGCTTAAGTACCCAATTCCTCATCTGGAGAACCATCGAAAAATGAGCATAGTAAACAGAGTACCTGACGTAACAACAAGAGTCTAACATATACTCTATAGTATTCTCTCTTACTTTATAATAGTATGCAATATTTATTGATCCCATAGTATCTATCATACTCTACCTCTGTACTAAATTATTGTGTACTACATTACTGTGTACTACATTAATGAGCAATGAGCACTATTTCTTGTTTATCTATTCTTTTTTAGTACTCAAAATGTGTATATGTAGCAGAAGAAAAGCCAGTGAACAAGTGACCACTCTACTGTAGTCTATCATTCATGTCTCTACTGTGTACTCTATCCACCACTTCACCCACTACTTGTCTATATATCTACTTATCTATATATCTACTTATCTATATACCTACTTATCTACTTACTTATCCTACTTCTTTTAATGGTAATTTATGGTATATGTGATAGTGTAGAATTGTATGCAGTGTAGTGTGTAGTGTACTTTAATGATTAAATTGAGGTGTAATTTATGATGCATTTAGGTAATAAACTATATTAGTGTAATGTATTATGGTAGTTTATTATGGTAGTGTAGTGGTTAGACCCATTGGGTGTTGTACCCATACGGCTTTGAAGGCTAGTGGTGGTCAGCGAGACCAAGTCAAAGGAATATGTGGTCCAGAGGGAGATGATGGTGAAAGATAAGGTCTTGGGCTTTATGGATAAAGTGGTTCCCATCAACTTGGTGGAGATTATATGGAGTCTAAGTTGGAAGTTGACGGGATTGTGCAGTACTTGGAGAGTGTGTGGACCTTGTTTACCTGTGTTTAAATGGTTCAAGATATAGGATCAGGGATCAAAGTAAGTAGCTTGATTTACTTATATTTGAGACATGAAAAAAAAAAAAAAGTTTTTCAACGCCATAGTAACAACTTTATTACTGAGTCCTGCTATATACGGATTTTAGGCCTAGTTGACTGATGAGCCAATGAGTCAATTACTCTTCTAAGAAATGCAACTCTAATTTATCTACTTATCTATTTATCTACTTATCTGCTTATCTACCGCTCATTAAATCGACCACTATACTCTACTTTATCTGCTCGGTTCATAGCTCAGCTTATTGAGTCTAAGTATAGAGAATAGTGTACATAGTGTAGAGTAGATATAGTAGACATAGTAGAGCAGAGTAGAGTAGAGTAGAGTGTATAGTATATGAAAAAGGTATGACATATGGAGTATAGAAATAGGTATGGCATATGGAGTATAGAAATAGGTCTGGCTTGATAATACTTGAGTTATCTGGCATAAATGATGTAAAACATAATCTTACTATATCTCTCTACATTGTGTTATCTTATCATAGCTCTTGTTTATATCTCATCTGTAATAACAATACTAAAGACCGACCGTGGTCTTCTCAGTCTAGGCAATATTTGACATTATCCATGACTAGAAGTTTTTTACTACTAAGTAGGAGACTAGTTGACTATAACAATTAGACTCTTAGTAGACTAGAATTGGTAGATCCGCTATAGCTAGTGAACTATAATAGAAGTCGTACATTATACTATAGTTCTTAGACTATAACTAGTACTCCATTGGCTACTACTACATACTCCATTGGCTAGTTCATTTTCTATAGACAATACACACTCTTAATGTCAGATCCACCATAGGTAGTGATCTACCTATGGAAATATTATGAAACCTCTCTGCTTGATACAATAACCATTGTTACTCTGCCTTCTACTCTACCTTTTACTCTACCTTTTACTCTGCATTCTACTCTACCTTCTACTCTACCTTCTACTCTGCATTCTACTCTGCATTCATAGTACGGAATATTTGAATGGCCTGAGGTGAGTACATCAATGATCGCTAAGGAGTGTGTTCCGCAGTGATTTCTTCTCTTGAAATGTTATATAAGTAACTTAAAGACCTTTTCATTAGGAATATAGTAGTTACAAACTATCTATACTGAAATACACCACTCCGTAACTATCCTATCGAATGGTGTAATATATAATAGAGTAATACAGGAATCCAAGAAAATAGAAGCTTAGTTTCGTTTTTTTCAGCACTAGGTATAGTATTTAAGTAGGTATAGGTTTAAGTATAGTGTAGGTATGGGTATGGGTAGCACTCATAGACTGTACTTTAACTAGTAGACACTGTAACTATTAGACACTGTAACTAGTAGACAATGTAACTAGTAGACACTGTAACTAGTAGACAATGTAACTAGTAGACACTGTAACTAGTAGACAATGTAACTAGTAGACACTGTAACTAGTAGACACTGTAACTAGTGTGATATACTATGACTAGTAGTCTATATTATAATATATACAAAGACTACAATGGCTAATGGCTACAATGGCTATACAGTGACCATACACCCTATGAGTATTACTTCACACCGCTTCTGCAAGGACTAAATAAAACTATACAATAACGGGACAATAACGGGACAATAACGGGACAATAACAATCCATCAGTACAATGGCTATGGGAGAACAACAATGTATACGATAACCACGATTGCTGGAATTATTATGCAATGACTTAATTACTACAATAACAATACGATAACCACAATAACTGAGTTTTCATACATGACTTAGTATATTATACAATGGTAATACTATGACTACAATAACTAAAATGATTATACTTAGTACAATAACTAATAACTAATGACTAGACTATAATATGACTAAATGACTACAATAACTATAATGACTATAATGACTATCTCATTGGTAGTCTTGTTCTGAATTCCATTAGACCACTATATCATTTTCTCCATTGAAATCATTATAGATTATTATAGATCATTATAGCCATAGACATCATATAAACATACATCCTTATAGAATAAGAACTTATTAAAGAAATCACCATATAATTATTAAAGACATCTTAGGATTCTTTCATACTCAAATACTAGAATACTAGAACAATCTTATATACACACCCCTCCTATGTAACCATTTGGAGTTATTTGAGACGAAAAAAAATGGTTATTCCTGCATATAAAAAGAATGTATAATAAAGTGTAGTAGGAGAAGGATTTCACTCTTCGATCATAAAACTTAGGGCTGGGGCCGAATGATGGATCTGTTTGTACAACGTGTTGGTGTAGTATTATATATTCATCGGGTTGTAATTATAGGTATGGTGCTTAAATTACAGAGCTAAGTAAAGTGTTTGATTAATAAACCTAACAGTGAATAAACAGTGAATGAACAAGTAAAATGACATTATAATAGACAATCATAAAATACATAGGCAAATGTGCCAAACCCAGGTCTATGTGGAGTAGCATTCCATCTTTATCAAGAAACCCTTTCTGCCCTTAGCGTCTGTTCCATCTCATACATGGCTCTTGTTGTCGTGGGGATCAGCATGGGTACGTGTAGGCGAAGTCTCTGTATCGATGAAACGGAATCCCGTTTCTGGTTTGGGTTTTTCCGTGGATGCTTTCTCCTCTTTGGACTTGGTTTCCCCTTTCTCTTTCGATTCTTCTGCTGTAGACTCCTCACCCTTGGCGTCGGCCTTGGCCTTGAGCTCCTCCTTTAACTGCTCCACCTTCTCAAAGAGCTCATTCCGCAACTCCTCGTTAGCAAACTTGAGCAAGTACTGCACGGGCTCGCCGTCCAGAATTGCATTCATGCGCAAGAACTTGCCGGGCGATAAACTGGCCTCCAAGCCCTTTAAAAACTCGGTGTTTGGGCTGATTCCATAGTTCAAAATCACCCTTAACAAACCCTTGGATCTCATCACAATCCGCGCCTGAGCTTTTCCGCTTAAAGTTTTGTTTAAATGTAGAGGGCCCACGCCCCGTTCCTTCCAGCCCTCAGAAAGCTTGGAGAACTGTAATTCAAACAACTTGGTGTTGGCATTGAACACAGAAACTTCGTTTTCTTCTCCCGTACTGACAACTGTCTCCTTTAAGTCCACCTGCTTGTATTCCTGTGTTGCTGGAGCACTGGACGATTCGGAGGACTTTGGTTCTGCCTCTGGTTCATCAAGAAATGATTTCTTTTGTGATGCTTTCTGGAGAGCATTGGAAAAAACGGAGTTGGCTCCAAAAGAACCGCCAAAACTGCCAAACGATGAGGCCACGGACGTTTGAGACTCGGCTGGTGCACTGGTGGCAGATTGGGGTGTAGCCAACGACAGCCCATTGTTTTCAGCACAGTTGTCGGTGCTTTTCTCACCCCCACTCTCTTTGGCTGCAGGGGTATCGAATACATTGACTCTATTCTTCATTTTCTCAAATAACAAAGCACTTCCAAACGCACTGGCAGCACCAAAAACAGGTTTGGATGATGTTGGTTGGGTGGACTCTGATTTCAGGTCTGTTTTTGCTTCTGTTTTTGCTTCTATTTTTGTTTCTGGCCCTGGTTGTGTTTTGGATTCTGGCTGTAATTCTGACTCAGCCCCCAATTTAGTTGTTCCGGCCTTGGACTCGAAGTTGGCTTCTGGACTGCTCAATGGGAGGGTCTTTTCTGCCTGTTCGTTCGGTCCTTCTGTAACATGCACGTCTGTTTCACCTGAAACACCCACATTCTCTTCTGAAACTTCGCTTTTTTCTCCTGACCCATTCAAACCTTCCCCGTTGGTTGTAGTAGCCGCAGTGGATGGGGCTTCAGGGTCCTCCAGGGCCAGGGAAAACACCTTGGGCACAGACTCGATGGAGGCGCCTGTGAGTGCCGATTGGGAGCCATTCAAATCATTGGATAACTTTCTCCTCTTGGACCCGGAGCTCACAGAGTAGTAGTCTGTGCTTGTGTTGGACTCGGTGCTCATGGGGTTGCGGTATATAGTGAGAGGACGGTGGCTTGAGTAGAGCGCGGCGGTGCACGGGTGTGCTACCCAGGCTACTCTTGGGTACTCTCAAATAGTGTACACATCACTTGCTGTGTTATGGGTCGTGCACGAACCGAAGTTTATTCGTGGCTAGAATAACCACATTTTTCTGTGTTTTTCTGTGTTTTTTAATTGGTACTCCTTGGAAATTTAGGGGTACTGGGTGCGAGGGCCGGAATGGCCAGTTCCGGGGCCCCACTTCTGGGCTTTATATCCAGTTCCGGGCCTTATATCCAGTTCCGACCTAATGACTTAGGTTGTTTCATCCGCCTACCAAAAGACAGTTTTTGTGAATTTACACCTTTCCTCGAATCTTTATAGTTAGATTAACATTTTCTCTCCTGGGGAATCTAAAATCTGGAGCGTGGATAAAAATATAGGTTATACAAGTTTTTGTCACGTGACCAATCCGAGGGTCCACCAGCTTCACCCCATTTTTCAACCAGCCATCCAAAATGTAATTAGTAGAGCATTTTAAGTTTACTAAGGCTTCAAATACTCGGTTGTTTCTCTACATATAGTCGGAACGGAGCTATAGGAATACCCCCGGTTGTGGGAAACACCCGTACACCCGGCTACCCCAGGGCAATTTGCCCCAAGTCAAAGCCCCCTACATTTCCTGAAATTTGGCTAAAAAATAGACCTTATACTTTATTAGCTTATTCTAATTGTCTACACAAATTTCAAGAGCTGAAGACTAATATTGGTGGTTTTGGGAACCTTAAAGTGTAATAGTTCCGAGGGCACCCCCGGAATACTCCCCCAGCCCGCCCCATTGGGTCTGAGACTCCAAAAAAAACTGTAGGAGAAAAAACAACTTTCGAAAAGCCTGGACGGATCAAAATATCCTTAAACCGTTAGCTTCCTGTGGTTTTTTTGATTTTCTTAGAAGCATGGTGAGTTCTTAGACCCGTACCTCGGGGCCAAACAAAACCAGCCAGCCCCAAAACACTACATCTAACCCTTTTTCATTGAAAAAAAAGACGCGTATGAAATAACTACTGGTGGATGGTATTATGTATATATATATATATATATGAGCCTGCATATAACGCGCGTTTCTACTACTTTCACTGGTCTCCACTTATCATTACAAGCAAATACATAGTCTATCCAGCACCAAATGTCGGAAGTATGTTTCAGGAGTGCATCCAGTCATCTTGTCTAACTCTGCAGGAACAAAACAAGGCCGAAGTGGCCAGTCTCCAAAAACTCCGAGCCACCCTCGAGATGGTCCGCCAAACTACAGAAAAACTCCATGCGGATTTGGAGAGTGCTACGCGAAACCATAAGGCCATAAGCTTGGAACTGGGAAAAGCCAAGACAGTTTTCAAGCAGCTCTAGAATTCTGGTGGTCTATGTTTCATTTATGTTTCAGGTTTGTTTCATGTTTGTTTCATGTTTGTTTCATATTTGTTTCTCGTCCATTCCTAAATATTTCAGGTTCATTTAGGTGTTTATGAGAATCGCACTACTAAATCCAAAAGCCCAATTCCAAGCATTTTGAACGGGAAAAAAAGAATTCCAGAAACTACCCCATCCATTGGACCCTTCAAAAACCCAAAACCCTTCATTTTAAAATCCCCTAGAGGAACAAATTCTGGCCCGGGGGAGGGAGGCATTGTATTCCTGCACCCACCACCCGCACCATTTTCCAATCCACTTGTCTCACTCCACATTATACTATTACGTGCAAGACTACCCTAATCCCTACTTTTATTTTTGGATCATTGATCATCATACAACTATAGTGGTACTTATACTGATACACTTTTATCCAGTACCCTATTCTGATACTAATCAGTAACCGATTTTGATACTATTCAGTACCTCCTGATACTTATCAAGGTACCCCTTCATAATACTCATCCAGTGCATCTACCTAGTCCCTCCTGATACTTATCCAGTGCTTTTTCAATATCTAGTACCTCCGATACTTTTACCCAGTGTTCTATCTTTTTAGTACTTATCTTTTTAGATCTTTTTAGATCTTTTTAGTGCTTGCCTTTTTGGTGCTTATCTTTTTGGTGCTTATCTTTTTGGTGCTTATCTTTTTGGTGCTTATCTTATTTTTCATCACCTATCATGCCTGCTTCCTATGATGATAGGCGAGTGTGGCACAACATCGATACACAGCTTAAGGATGAACTCTTAGTCAAACTCGTATCCAACTTGGAGTGTCTGATTTGCTCGGAGATAATGCATGTGCCGTTCTTGGCGTCGTGTGGTCATTCGTTTTGCTATGGGTGTCTTGATGCGTGGTTCGAAACGAAGGTCAACTGTCCTACATGCAGGAAAGACATGGACGATGCACCTATTCTCAATATTCTGTTGAGGCAGACCATCAAGTCGGTAACGGACTTGATTATAGAGACTTTGGAAGATGATAAGCATAGGACGCTATTGAAAGAGAACAGGGATCAGCTCATTAAGGACTATGAGAAGGCCAGTCTGTCCAAATCCTTATTTGGAAAAGCCTTTTCGTCGGCCCCCACGTTGGTGGATACATCGGATGGAGTGCCCCGATGCGGCAATTGCCACTGGGAAGCACACGGGTCGCAGTGTCTTAATTGTGGTGCCCAATTCCGGCACCCTCGGAGCGACCTGTACTACGATTCCGAGGATGGAGACGCATACAACGAGGACGAAGATGAGGCTGAGATGGACGGTGTGGCAGGTCGTGAAGATGCCTACGATAGTCAGGACAGTTTCGTGGATGACGGAGATTGGGCTGATGAGACGCCAGATCAGAGGGCCCAGCGACAGTGGGTAGAGAATTATGAATATGTCCACGATGACGACGAGGAGTGGGAATTGAACCGGGTGACCGAGGATGAAGACGCATTAGAAGCAGAGATGTTGGAGTGTCAATATCCCGATGAATACGATGACGAAAGCTGGAATGCGCATGATGAAAGTCCATGGAATGGGCTTTCGGACGATGAGCAGACAGAGGAACCAAATGCACCGGAGAATCGCATGCGTCACCTTCATTTGGCAAACAATAGGCTCCTCAACGAGTTGGATGAACAGCACGAAAGCGACGTGGGGCAATACAACTCTGAACGAGGCAGACGGCGCCGTAACATGCAAGTGATCAGCCTGGACGAGGAGTCATAGTCATTAAATCAATGTGTTTATATATGGTTATTCAGTTAAATGGATTTTTACACTCGAATTGGGAGCTACGGAAGCTTCCAGTAATATGACTCTATACAGTCATAGACCATCACTCAAGCCAGATAGACTCTGGATAGACTTTAGATAGGCTCTGGAGTGGTGATTACTACTACAAAGACTATTATACTATGGAACCAAGGATTGACTGCTAATCATCACCATCAGAGGCCCCTTTTTTTCTACCAGGCTATAAGTAGTCTTGAGAGGAAGTATTATAGCATCAACAAAACAATATAAGCAGTGATAGTGATAGAGATATTGAACTCCAAGTTGCACCTTTGATTAGCTGAGTGTGTTCAGATATAGTAATAAATAGTGATAGTAGTATATTGTATAGAAGTAAGAATTATATTAGTTACTAGTGAAGCGATGAGTAGTTAGTAGTATGGTTGTTTGGTGAAGTGAGTGTTTCTGGCGTAGTAATGGTAGTCAGTATTAGCAGTTGGCAGTATAGATATGAAATAGTAGAACTTCTACTACTAGTGATTTTAGTACATAGTTAGTAATCAAGTAGTAGTACCAGTAGTAGTTGTAGTATCAGTAGTAGTTGTAGTACCAGTAGTAGTTGTAGTACATTGTTAGTAATCAAGTAGTTGTAGTACAAGTAGTCAGTAGTAGTCAGTAGTAGTCAGTCAGTAGTATATAGTAGTAGTTGTAGTACTAGTACTAGTAGTAGTACATAGTTAGTGATCAAGTAGTAGTACTAGTAGTACTAGTAGTAGTAAGTAGTGTAGTAATAGTATAGCAGTGGTTTCTCGTATTATTAGTGGTGTCTACTAGTACCTAATAATAAGAATTTATTGTAAGCAGTAATAGTAAGTACAAAGCAAAGTTTTGAGTAGCACTGGTATTTGTACTAGTAGTAGTCAGAGTCATCGTATAGTAATGAGAATTAGTAGTAGTACTATAAAAATGTACTAGTGTTAGTATTAGTACTAGTGGAATACAAGAATGTAGATACTGGTATAGTAGTAGACACTGGTATAGTAATAGAAACTGGTATAGTAATAGAAACTGGTATAGTAGTAGACAGTATTGGTATCCACTAGTAGTCAGTAGTAGTCAGTAGTAGTCATTATTAGTAAAAAAAGTAGTATTATAGTATAGTATAACATGTTAGTAGTATACTAGTGTAGTAGTTAGTAGTAAGTAATTAGTACTGATACTATAAGTAATAAGTTGTAATACTAGTGGTATTATACTAGTAGAGTAATAATACCACAGTATTCAATTTCATATGTACTTTCACATACTTACACCTTTGAAGTTGGAATTTATGGTAAAAATAACGTGTATAGATATGTCTAGGTCCATGATAGTGTACTAAGTGATAGTGTTGTGTATCTTATAGTGTATAGACTTGTGACCAATAGTACAGTAATAGACAGAAATTCAATTACTTAGTAAACGTACTAGTCTAGTATACTAGTACTAGTACACCAGCAGTAAAGAAAGAGTAGTGGTAGTATGGTTGTTTGATGAGTAGTGAGTGTTCTATTTGTCTAGCGTAGTAATAGTAATTCGTTCCAGCAGTAAAGTGAAGTAGTAATATAGAAGTTCTAGTGGTGTCAAAAAGAAAGAAAAAAACTAAGAAACTAGTAAATGAGAGTTACTAATTAGTAAGCAATATCTTCTGGTCTTAATAGCAATTGTGAGTAGTGATTGTAAGTAGAAAATGCCATAGTTAGTATAAGCACTGAGCAGTAGTGGTATTAGTCATAGTCATAATTAGTAATAAGTTGTGTACCACTATAAAAGTGCAGTAGTGCTAGTACTAGTGGAATAAGTATATAGTTAGTAGTAAACTCGGAGGTAATGATAGCTATATAGTAGTTAGTAGTTAGTAGTAAGTAATAATAAGTAGTAGTAGTCCGTAGTCAGTAATAAAAATGTAACAGTATAGTAATGAGTATTTAGTACTTATACTAGCAGTAAGTAATAAGTAGTAGTATAATGCGTTCATATAATGTGTTAGTATAGTATAGTAGTATAGTGGTGTAGAATAGTCATGCAGTATAGTACAGTAGTGGCACAGTATAGTTGGATGGTAGTACAGTATAGTAGAGTATAGTAGTATAGTAGTATAGTAGTATAGTAGTAAAGTAGTAAAGTAGTAAAGTAATACACTATAGTATGTTAGTATGTTAGTATGTTAGTATGTTAGTATGGAGGTGTGATGTGGCGTGAGGTGCGTGCGCGGCCCAAACAAACATGGAGCGTCTCATTGGATGAGAAAAAGTGCACCTCCTCCACCAACCAACACCACCATTATGGACCCACAAAGAATCATCAAGTTGCAGAAGTTGTACCAGAACTCCAACAAGGAGTTGTGGATGAGAGGCCCCCGCTCCAAGCTCTTGGTGTACCCCTTCTACGCCATGTTCACCTTCTCCACCGCCGTCAGCTTGTACTACACCGGCAGAGCCATTGCTGGTATCAAGGACGAGTAACCGGCCAGTATATAAGTGAATGCATTAATAACGGGTATGCTGTAGTTTCAATCTTGGTCTTTGTTTATGTTAGTCTGTTGTTTTGATGTGAGTCTTATCTTGATGCTACTTTGAGAGTCTGTCTGAGAGCGAAAGAGAATGGAATGAATGAGTGAGAATGAGAACGAGTATAGAGATTGAGGAAGAGAATGAGAATGAATGGAATGGAATAGGACAATCATGATGGAATGGATGAACTGAGGATAAGGAGTGTCAGAATAGAAAAAAAGGGTTTCAGATGGAAAGAGTGGACTTCCTGTGGATTGGCTGGAGTCGGAATACTGACTATGAGAAATACTTTGACTCCAGCAACCAGGGTTTCCAGGAATTTGAAAAGATTGAGATTCTTTAATTTCCCCGTGTGTAACCTTTTCATCTGTTCATCTGTTCATCTGTTCATCTGTTCATCTGTTCATCTGTTCATCTGTTCATCTGTTCATCTGTTCATCTATTCTAATTATTGCATCTGTTCATCTGTTTACTGTTCTTCACCGTCAAGCTTCGTTTCAGCCATACCATATGTACCCATATGATCTAAATTCTCTAGTGACTGACTCTCAGAGGACTGGACTAACAAACTCAGGCCAGACTAGTGTAGACTTTATATTTCTATTTTCACTGGATTACATGGTTGAATTATTATCTACTACGAATTCTGTTATTATATGTTGTGCCTGCATATAAGTGTTGCTGGTGTCTCTACTTACCCATTCCATAGTTTCGGATCCATTCAATGTATCTTAATTCAAATCCAGTCAAGATCCAAAACCACTACAATGTAAGTCGAATGACCTGGGTCAATCAAATGGACCTGCGTATAGTCCCAGATCTACCTATTCCGGTTCCATTTTTGATACGTACCACGTGACATCATAATATATCCCTATATCTCTTCATCCACCCAATATTCAAGACTCCCGTCAATACATTTTTCATCCCAGGAGTTAGAATAACCCAGATTTGTAGATTTGGTTAAAAAATAATTTTTTCTGGGGAGGATAAAATGAACTGGGTCAATAGGTCGGAACTGGATATAAGCCCCGGAATTGAGTGTGGTCACGTGACATATGGCCTGCAAGACGGTTTCCATCCAGATCCAGCCTTTTTCAGATGATTCCGGAATGTGTAATTGTTTTTTTCTAGTTTATAATTCTCTAAAACTGAATAATAATGAGTGAACCAAAGCCCCAAAAGTGTGAATGGTGTACCTCCAATTCTAGTTGTGGTGTTACTGATGATATATCTTATTTCAGGCATCACATTTTTCATTTCCTAAAGAATCATTCTCTTCAAAAGTTTTGGTAGTCGATATGGTGGATGTTGTGGACATGTTAGTATCATGGGGATACTAGATGTCTAAAGGTAAGAGTAGGACGGAGCTCATAACCACTGGTGAGAATCTCCTTTCCATCCATTTACATTACTTGTAGGCGTTTGAAGTCGTCAGCCAGTCATTTATACCATTAAATATTTATTATACCTTTTTTAATGAAGTGTCTATATCATAAGATCAGGTGTCTAGATACTGGTAGCAGATCTAGAGGTAGATGTAGATCTGGAGTTAATGTAGTACTTGAAGATACTTACCAGCTCGAACTCACATGTTCAGTACATACTACCTTAAGTCTTCATATACATTAAGTCTTCATATACATTAAGTCTTCCTATACATTGTCCATGATTATCAGATAGCCATGGTTTTTTTTTTTTTCCAAAGAAAATGTCGTTGACCATTATAAGTCGCTCAGATTCTTCTCTTGAGGAATCATCAACGAATACAAGTTTGGGTAATTTTTGTGCTAACAAGATTCTAACAACTATTATTATACTACTACTACTAACTTTACTCTTACTAATACTAGTTTTATTACTGGACTTGACTGTACTGCTCTAAGTTAGTACTACAGATATACCAGAGCACACATGGTATGTAATATGTAGTATATAGTATAGTGTAGAGTATAGGGTAGTGTAGAGTATAGCGTAGTGTAGTGTATAGCGTATGGTCAAGAGGGTAGTGTATAGTAAATTAAATAGTGTAGTGTAGAGTATATAGTATAAAATCTATGGTATAGTGTTAGATCCACAATCGGTATAAAACTACCTATAGATACAATATGGAGCCTACGATGTCCGATTCTAGTAGCGTCTACTACAATTGCCGTGACACGGCATTTGATCGTTGTGACAACTCGTGAATCCGAGGCCCTTTTCGAACATTCCAGAAACAATACTTCCATTGTTCTGGTGGAGAGTTTTTCGGTGCCACGTTTCTCTCAAAGTTATATAAACCGCTTCGGTTCCTCTCATTGAGGAACCATCAACGAATACAAGTTTAGGTTAAAACACGTTATAAAGAACATAACATATAGATTGTAAAGTGTATAGTAGATTTTTAGAGTTGATTTTATAGTGTATAGTAGAGTGTTTAGTGTAGAGTAGAGTGTAGGGTAGAGTGCAGTATATAGTATAGTATAGTGTATAGTCTATAGTGTAGTGTATAGTGTATAGTGTATAGTGTATAGTGTATAGTGTATAGTGTATAGTGTATAGTGTATAGTGTATAGTGTATAGTGTATAGTTAAGAATACATAGTCTATAGTGTATAGTTAAGAGTGTAGCGTATAGTGTAGTATATAATATAGAGTGCAGTATGTTGTAGATTCTGGTTGCGTCCAGTACTCTGTTTTTGTATGTTTTCTCGCCGATGGTGCCTCTATAAGGAAACATCGCACCTTATATATACTGGTCTGGTATAGCGGAATAGAGGTCGTATGGAGGGCCGAAAGCCGTTCAATTTCTGATCGATCAGTGCAAGGTTTAAACATCCACAAGGGTAGTACGCTACCCATGGTGGGTCTAACATATATAGTGTATAGTATGTAGTACATAGTATATAGTGTATAGTATGTAGTACATAGTATATAGTGTATAGTATGTAGTACATAGTATATAGTCTATAGTCTATAGTATATAGTATATAGTATATAGTCTATAAAATGTAGTGTATAGTACATAGTGTATAGTCTATAAAATGTAGTATATAGTCTATAGTGTATAGTCTATAATATGTAGTATATAGTACATAGTCTATAGTAGAGTGGAGAGTGGAGAGTGGAGAGTGGAGAGTGTATAGTAGCACATGATGTAGGAACGATCTCAAACCAATATGCGAATAGGTGGGCAGTTGTGCGGTGCGGTGAGGTGAGGTGATGTGAGGTGTGCGTCCAGTACAGCGACCTCACACCAGTTGGCCCAAAAAAGGCACTGGCCTATAAACAGGTACTCAGTTCTTCTTCACCTCTTCTCCACACATACTCACACACACACACACACACACACACACACGCATAAGATGCCTTCTCTTGTGGACCTCCCACCCAATGTGGTGTCCTGTATCTTGCGCTTCCTACCCCAGCACCTGCTCCTTAACCTTGCGCTCACCAACTTCTCCTTCTATGAGCCGTGCTTAAAGCAATTGTATTGCCGGATCAATGTGCAAGAGGCCAGTGTGTTGCGCAATTACGACCCCATTTCGCTGCGCCAGAGACTCGATCACTTGGAGCTGTCTGTGACGACTATATGTGGTTTTCGGGATGTGTCTCTCCGGAAAGAGGCCCATTGTCGCTTGGTGGCTGCAAAACTCAAAACCCTCACCCACTCGCTTGCTGTGAACCCGCTACTTGGAACGTACATTCAGGAGATTCAGGTTTTGGGGGCTTTGGATGAAAACGTGCGTGTGGAACTCAATGCCTTGTTGAAGATGTTACTCCAGACGCCAAATTCAGTGGGAAATGTGTACATTTCCGATGAACGCCTACGGCTTTCACTACAAGAATTGTGGATAAAGTTTCGGTTAAAATCGGTCGTGGTGGATATTTTCTTGCCGCTTGCTTCTTTGTTGGAATCGAAATTCTCTTTGGAAGAGCTTGTGGTGGCTGATTTCCCGGTAAATTCGCCGGTGGACGTTGGAATGGTGCCTATTTTCGAGAATCTTCATTCTTTGAGAATAAGGGATGACCTGGAGGTATATTCCCGCTTCTTGGCATACCTCTTGAGGCTTTACCAGAAAAAACCGTTTACCATGAAGAAACTCAAGACATTCAATATGGTGGTGACTCACCAGCACGGCCCAGTACCTTTTTTGGTCTTGGACAGCTTACAAAACTTCCAGGTTTCTTTAGGGTGTGTGGACGACCTGTGCAATATGCAGTGTATGACTTCTGTTTTGGGAAGTCTCCAGTTCCTGCAATTAAAGCGTCTCTCGCTCATTGAAACCGCCCATCCCAGCCATAAATACTCGGAACAATGGGACCTCGTTGTGTTTGACTTCATCAAATCTGTGGTGCAAAGTTGTCCTGCTCTCTTCTACTTGAGCATCCGCCACAATGTCCCTACTGACGGTATCATTGACGATGGCTACGAGGGAAACTATCTCCGAAAAGTGAAGCTCTACACGATGGTGCTTCCCAACATTCTTGGTCAAATCAAAAACCACATTGTTAATTTGGTGCTCCCCCAATTTGTGTCTGTTTTGGCGTGCTACGAACAGGCCATGAATACGTTTCTCTGGAACGGGTGCCAGTGCAGCTACTGCAGCAAGATCCTTGACAAACTCGACGAGTACTTGCTTTACCACCGGTACTACAATCCCCAAAAACATGTATATAAAGATATGCAGACGGTTCAGATGGTGCGCACTATAGGAGAGGTATTAAGTGAACGCGTTACAAACGATAGAAACTTGGGCGATCTTTTTCTTCTTCAAACGCCTATGAAGAATGTGGGTTGGGATTTCCATTCCAACAAAATCCTGCTTCCATTCCTATGTTTGCCTGTGAAAACCTACGATATCGCAGAAATGGAAGACGATACAGCAGAAGAGCCGTTTTTCGATGCTGAAGACCGGGAAAACGACTGCCGCTTCATTCGTCATGAATCTTTTTTGCCCAACTACCCCATAGTCATTTCCCATTTTCTCGACGACTTGATCCGGAGGATGATCAACTTGAATCGTGGAGACGCTGAGGATGCAGATATCAACCGGGTGAACTATGAAAACGATGGTTTCACTACTCTCCGCATCAATAAGATGGTTATCAGCGGACTCGACTTCAATTTCGACCACGAGCCCAACGGTACCATTTTCTTTACCAACTCATATGATCAGGCAAGTGAGGAGTGCACATAGCATCGCTCTTTCATGGTGCGCTTAAATTCTTTATCTTCCCCATGGAATGTTTCTCCTTCTCGGAGGTATGTGAAGTACATATTGATGTGATTTAGTCTGTTGTTCTAACAATAGCTCTTTGAGATTCCCAAAGCGAATCTTCTGTTCCGGCATGGCCAATTGGTCCATCTTCAGAACCAGTATGCCGTGTTCGTGTTCCTGAACATCAGGGAAAAGATGCATTTCTACCAAGAACTACAACAAAGTGATTTGAGCGAGTCTCAGGAAGAAAAAGACCCCAAATCAGAATTGGACGCTGGTGCAGACCCGTGTGTGATTGTTATGGAGTGTGGTCTGAACAGCATGGAGAGGTACACGGCCGAAAATGCATGTGACTCGATGGTCTTCGCCAACTGCAGTACTCCCCAGGACCTATTGGGCAGTCTCCAAGATATTCTAGATAACAAGAGCCAATTTGTCGACCGCAACCTCAATACGCTTGTGATCGAAAACATGTCGGCTTTCTACTGGCACCAGAAACTGGCCAACTCACGTGACTTGTACAAGGAAGTCAACAAGCACATTGGCCAAATGATGAAGCGATATGCATGCAACGTGATTGTCACGATGTGGAGTGTGGCATTTGAGCGGGGCTTCAACTCCCATTTGGTGGACTATAATCCTCAGGATCTCTCACAGGCCACGTTCACACCGCACGAGCTCTTCAAGGGTCTACTGGTAGCGTTCTTCCGGAAGCAACTTCTACCTAGTACTTCGTAAGGTAGTGGTCTACGATGGTCCTTTGTTTCATATATGATGTCTAACATAATCCTACATAACAGTCAAGTCGCCGAACTTCTCCTTGTAACCAGGAACCTCCCACTTGCCGTTTTGCACCATGTAGGTGACCTTTTCATCCAAGTCAGGTCTGGCCTTAGCCACGTCGTCAACGGTCAATTGGTCGAATGGTCTGGCGTTCTCAATGTCCTTCAAGGTGGCGTTCAATTGCTCGATCTCCTGCAATACGGACTTCTCGGTCAACTTGGCGTTCTCCACGGCCTTTTGCTCGAAGATGTCCACGGTCTTGATGGTCTTGGACACATCGTAGGACACGGGCTTAAATTCAGCCACGGCCTTTTGGATCTCCTCAATGACCTTCTGGTTGTTCAACACGCTTTTGTAGTGGTCGAAGTCCACCTCGGCCGACTGGCTGGTCAAGGCCTGGTGCTCCTTCTTGGCCTCATCGTTTCTCTTCTTGAAAGCAGTCAACGACGAAGCAGTGGATCCGGTTAAACCCAAGGACTTGATCACCTGGGCCCAGTTTAACTTGGTGGCGCTGGTCTTGGCAACGGCGGACATGGTTAATGGGTGAGGTTTAGCTGGTGAGCGAAAATCGCTTGAGGTGCGTGCGTGCGCACACCGAAAGTGTCCGCGCTCCAATTGGCCAGTGTCTCCGACTCGATCTCTCCCTCACTGCTCACTATTCTCGCTCCTCACTATTCTCGCTCCCGCCCCTCACTATTTTCACTGCTCACTATTCTCACTGCTCACATATGTTTTATTCTCACTCCCTCACTATAACTACCTTCTACTGAACACATCTACTGAACACCTAGTACAATGAACTGATACACCATACCAAATACATTCTCTGGTCTGCTGTACTCCATCTATACTATTCCGTCTATAATATTATTTTTGATATAGACTACTCTGACTATTACTGCTGTATTAATTACTGTAACTATTGCTGGTGGGATTCGTTAGGAGATTGTTGGTTATTAGGAATTTGGGTAAAATGTTTACATATCTTCATGGGACTATAAGGAAGTCTCTTACAGTATGATTGGTCTACTGGATTTTACACCTTGGTTAATTAAAAGTCCACGTAGTGATGCAACTGTCGTTGTGGAACAGGCGTTAACTAATCTATAGGCTTTGATTTGGATTGTTCTGGAGTTGCAGCCGATTCTAGAGTTAGAGGGGTTTTTTTGAGGCTCTTTTTTCTTTTGTTCTTTTTTCTTTTTTTTTTTTTTTGTTTTCTTATTTAATTCTTTTGTATGGAACTAGAAAAAAACTTGGTCCTTATTGCTGACTCTCGTAGCCCTATTAGAGGTATGGCGCTAGATCTGGCACTACATTCGGCATAGATCTGGCATAGGTCTGGAATTGGTGCTCACTGATCTCAATAATAGTGTTCGCAGCAGCACTAATTTTCTGATCCATAGTCCTTATGCCTCTATTTTCTTATCCATATCATACCGACTAATCATTGACTATCATTGACTATCATTGACTATCATTGACTATCATTGACTATACTACGGCTGATTATGGCCTGCTGCCTATTACTTGCCACTTCTCTGTAGATACAAGCATAGAGACGTACTATAATTCGTAATCCCAAACACACTAGTCACTCATAAGCCATATTTTTTGGACCAACAAACCAAACATGTATCATTACGCTTGTATCTGAAGGTCATGTGGAATTGGCTGATGGTTTTTTTGGTTATAAGCCCTACTTTAATATTTGGTTATGAGCCCTGTCTCAGTATATGGTTATGAGCCCAAAAATATAGTACCCATCAACTCTGTTATACTAACACTATAACAAATCCTGGTAACTAAATAATAATACTATGATGAGCTTATTCTTATTTGAAAACCACACTGTAAAATACTGCACTTAGCATTATTGACTCAAGTATCTACTACTATGCTATATCTACTATGGCAGTCTCGCATCTCTTGGAGAACTTGGCCTCACAAGCTCATATCTCCACCACTCAACAGAACATGATGATTTATAACCTTGGACTTTTACTAACATCAAAAAAGTCAACCTCAGGTATAAACAAACAGTAGGACATTTTGGGTAGGACAAATAGTCGTTCAGTTAATGTGCACCCACTACTCACTACTCACTATACATGTCCATCTACATACATGTCTCTCTCTTTCACTGATATAATTTCCTATTTCCATTCTCTTATCAACTTCTCTATCTTTGTTGATTTTTACATTTTTAAAGTACCTCATAATATCATATGTTCATTAGTTGGAATAGTGGACTGGTGGATTGTAGTTTTTGGTGAGCATTACGTGAGGATGGAGAAATGTTAGGTGCGCAGCTAAATAAAGGTGTTAAAAATCACAGAATAGGAAAATAGACAACAGGTTTTGGTGAATAGATCAGATTTTCATAAAGAATTTGAATTTGAGGTTATTTTAAATTTTTTGGAAATTACGAGGAGACAGAGATATGGCGATATATATGCAGGATATTCACTTTAGGTAGAGAAGTCCAATGGACAAATCCCCCAGTTTGCAGATTTTATTAATTCCATGAACCATCTTAAAAATTTATAATTTTTGTATTAGTTCCATAGGTTTGGTATTCCACTACTTATTTCTTTCCCGTTAGTATCGTCGGCCAGCCCACAGTCCCAATGTAGAGAGAGAGAGAGAGAGAGAGAGAGAGAGAGAGAGACAGAAAGGGACAGACAGAGACAGAAGGAGATTCAAGAAAGACAGATTCCATATTCATACTCTGCCAATAGGGTCAGGTGATGGTCTATAGAAAATCTTCACTAACCTGCACACTGGTCTCTGTCCATCTTACAATCTGACCATTGGCCACACTCTTGATATAGCATAAATTATATAATCACAAATTCACGAAAAACCAATTTCATTTCCATAAAGTATAACATTATTCCATGAATTCTTATTTTTGAATACTCATGTTCTGTGGTCCTATGACTACAAGATAATGGGTATCTATAGAGTCTTGAGTGCGCATCGCGAGCCATCATCTCCACTCACCAACCTCATGGATTCAGACCTTTACGATGAGTTCGGCAACTTCATAGGCGACGCCAGCGACTCCGATGCAGACTCGGTGGATTTCAAGACTGCTAACGCCACCGTCTTAGAACATGGTGACATTGATAACGAAAGTGATACTGATGGTGATGGTAAAGATGATGGTGAAGATGATGTTATTGTTAATGGTGATTATAAAACTGATGGTGATGATGCATTAACAAAAGATTCTGACGCACTAGAATTGGTGGATAGAATGGATAATGGGTTGGTGGAGACTGTGGTGGTTGACCCTACGTTTGAAGGAGTCGATGAACCAGTCATTAAGCCCCAGACGCAGTACCTCTTAGAACCTGCGTCCCAGCAAAATTTGCCTGAAACAACATACTCCAAGGAGTACATGAAACAAGTGGCCAAGGAAATGCCGCTGAGGTTGCGGAGTGTGGCAGTATGTGGACCTTTGCATTCGGGTAAAACCAGCTTGGTTGATGAACTCATTGAGGAAACGCACCCAGGGCTCCAAACCAGCAACAAAAACACACAGAAATCCCCTCTGAATGTCCAAAAAGACGGCCCGTGTCGTCATTTGGATACGCATAAACTTGAGAGGGAACGAGGGATCTCCATCTTCTCCTCAACGGCTTCGCTACTCCTACAGGACTTGAAGTACCGCAGTTACTTGTGCCATGTATTGGATACACCAGGACACCCTGACTTCTACGAGGACAGAGATGCACTGCTTCAAATGGCCGATAGCGTGCTTTTCGTGGTGGATGTCTTGGAAGGCCTTACTTATTCGGCCAAAAACATCCTTACCCAAGTTGTACGGGCCAATCTACCCATAGTGGTGGTTCTCAACAAAATCGACCGTTTGGTGCTTGAGCTCCGACTCCCTCCCTCCGAGTTTCACGCCAAAATCCGCTCGGTTCTTGCCGATATCAATGCTCACGTTTACCATAATGAGCACATTTCCACATACACCCACGAAACGCTCTTGAGTCCGCTCAAAGAGAACGTGATATTCGCACTGCGAGTATTGGGCTTTTCGTTCTCGCTCCACACATGGGCTCTCTTGTATAGCCAGAAGTTTGGCATGGATGCGGGCAAATTGGCACTTCTTTTATGGGGGGATGTGAGCTTTGCCAATGGCCGCTTCTCCAAGCTGCAAAACGGCACTTCTTTCGTGCAATTTGTGGTAGATCCTCTTTACAAGTTGATCACGCAGAGTCTTGTGTTTGATTCGGCCAAGGGTTCGCTTGCAACTCTTCTATGGAACGAGTTCCGGGTGTCTCTACCAAAAAATGCTCATACGCTCAATCCCCAACTGCTTCTCCGCACTGTGTTTGGAACTCTTTCTCAAGGCCTGCGAGACTTGGTGAATCTGACTGTTTCTGTTCCAACCAAAAAGGACCAGGGCAAGGACCAGGACCAGGACCAGGAAAATACTTTCTTGGGAAAAGTCTCCAAATTATACTGCTCTTCTGGCACTTCTGGCTTTTCTGGATTGGTCCGTATTTATAAGGGAACCTTGAGGGTTGGCCAAAAAGTGTGTGTTCTTGCAGATGCCTCCAGCTCTGGATATAAAATAGAGACAGTGCTGTCCATATCCATTCCCGTTGGCTGGTACAATATTTCCTGTGACGAAGCGTATGAGGGACAGGCCGTGGTAGTGTCCGGGCTCGAGACCATTGGCAAAAATGCCACGCTTCTATCCCCAGAAACCAAGCACAGAGTCCCCATCCACTCATCCAAAATTGGACACAAGTCCGTGTATAAGGTAGCGGTGGAGCCCGAAATCCCCTCGGATTTACCTCGTTTGGTCAGAGGCCTCCAGCACTTGTCCAAATGCTACATTTCCGCCGTGGTAAAGCTTGAAGAGAGCGGGGAGCACGTGATATTAGCCCCTGGAGAGCTCTATTTGGATTGTTTTCTCCATGACCTCCGCCACTTTGAACCCGAATACTTATCCATCAAGGTCAGCGACCCCATGGTGCGGTTTGCCGAGTCATGTGTGGAGACATCTGCCACGAGGATCCCAATCCAGACTCCAAATGGGAAGTCCGAGATCTCAGTTATAGCAGAGCCAATCACCGACAAGAAGCTTCTTTCGGCCATTGAACAGGGCCAAATCAAAAGTTCCCAACCCCCAAAGGTTATGGCCAAAATTTTAAAAGAAGACTTTCATTGGGATGCTTTGGCTGCCAGGTCAGTGTGGGCTTTTGGACCCTCCGATATGCAAAACCCATCGATTTTATTGGACGATTCTCTCGAAGAAGAGACCGATAAGAATGGCTTGCGTCACGTGAAGGAGTCCATAGTGGCAGGATTCCATATGGGAGCCAATGAAGGACCACTCTGCGATGAGCCCGTCCGACGCACCAAGTTTAAGATTCTCGATGCAGTGCTTGATGGAGCTGTCTTGAAGAATGCGGGTCAGGTGGTACCAATGACACGGAATGCCGTGCATTGTGGACTTATGACGGCCGCCCCAAGACTATTGGAGCCCATGTATAAGGCGTACGTCACGTGCACCTCCAATACCATCTCGGCCGTGCACACGATGCTCGAGAAGAGACGAGGATGGGTGATTTTCGAGAAGGAAGTGCCGGGCACCAAACTTTTTGAGGTGGAAGGCATTGTGCCTGTGATCGACTCTCCGGGACTCGATACTGATATACGGTTGAATACGCAGGGCCAGGCGTTCTGCACATTGGAGTTTGCCAAATGGAACATTGTTCCTGGCGACCCTCTCGATGCAGACTGCCATTTGCCAGCCATGCAGCCGGTGCCACGGTCGTCTTTGGCACGTGACTTTGTCATGAAGACCAGAAAACGAAAGGGTTTGAGTGGAGAGCCCACCTTGCAGAAGTATGTGGGCCAGGCCTTGTACTCTCAGATGAAGCAGAGAGGGGTCATCGATTGACCGGAATTATGATGATGAACATCAACAAAAGTCACACCTTTGAAATAGACCTTGAAATAGTGACTTGAAAATAGTAACCGCAAATAGTTCATGATAGTCTTCTCTTTTTCGTTGGCCCGTCCAGGTCAGGTAGGCTCATATCGTGCCTATAAGAACCCGTACGATCATTGTATGAAAGGAGATCATCAAGAGACTTGTCTAAACCTCTGTGGCGAGTCAAAAATTTGAATTGGGAAATAAAACGCTTCTGCGTGGTGAGGTGAAGCGTAAGGGTGGACTCGGACCGTCGAAGCTGGTTGAACGTATCGATGAGGTCCACCAATTTGACGTGACGGGTGTGTACATTGTCCTCGGTGAAAGAAAGGTTCATCTGGGGAACATTGATCTTCAACTCGTCTTCGGCATGGAAACTGTAGGCATCAATGAGATCACCGCTTCGAAGCAATTGGAAGAGATCGTGGAGAGAACATGACACAACCTCGTCCACACTAAAGAGAGAGATCATATCCTTGACCGATGGGTCGTTGAAATGGGGAACAAGTAGCAACTTGTCTCCCGTAACACTGATGATGATGGGGGTTATGAGCCACACATCCGTCTTCAGGTCCTTTTTCAGCTTTAGCTTTAGCTTCAGCTCTGCCTTCACTTCTGTCTTCACAGACTCCACATATTTTTCGCCAATGGAATCCGATATAGAAGCTTCCTGCTTCTTGGATTCCTCATCAGAATCTATGCCAGAGAGATCCGATCCTGCATCCGAGTCAAGGTTCTCCCGTGCAAGTTCTGTACCATTCAAAACGAAGTCATGATCTTTCACAGTCTCTTTCACAGTCTCTTTCAAAATCTCTCCATTATGATCCTCCTCAAGGTTGTCGATCTCATCCTCACTGTCTAGCTCTATCACCTGTAAAGCATCGGACTCCGGAGACTGGGATTGCACAAAATGAGGTTCATGAACCGAGCCTTGGCCATTCACATTATCATTTTCATCCAGGTCCACATCCAGAATATCTGAACCGGCACCAACTCCAACTTCACCAACATCATCATTATTAGCACCTTGAGTCTCACCATCAATATCACCAATATCATCACCAATATCATCACCAATATCATCACCAATATCATCACCATCATTATCACCATCATTATCACCATCACCATCACCATCACCATTAGGTTCAGATTCAGAATCAACATCTTCGGGCTCCAGGTGCTGGTTTCCCAATTCGGTCTCCAGCTGTTCCAATTGGTCCAGATGTTCTAGATCTTCCAACTGTTCTAGGTCATCTGCATCATCTGCATCATCTGCGTCACCTAGCTCCCCACCTTCCACCTCTTCAACATCATCTATCTCTTCACCATCTTCAACATCCTGTATATCTTCATGATGGACTGTACTATCGTGTGAAACTTGATTTGAAACTTCTGTAACTTCATCTGTGATTTTATCAGTTACTTGGTGTCTGGAGTGTTTATATGGAGCACTAATGTTATGGTTGTCGCCATCGTCATTGTCGTCGGAGCTGAGCTCTTCAAAATGCAGGGGCGGGGCCTCGGTGGTCTCATCGTCACTGAGCTGGCTGGGGATGCCTGTATAGGGGTCAGTGTTCATGGTTGAGCGTGGTTTGGCATGGGTATATTCTGTGGCGTAGGATAATACATGGTACTTCGCATGAGCAGTGCTCCTGCATATACGCATCGACCTGGGGTTACATTACTACTGTTGATGTTACAAAGCTTAAATATCTCCGGCGTATTCCACTTGTCCTTACATTGTGTCCTTGAGTCGGTGCCTGAAGTCCTTGAGTGGTGTCCTTGAGTGTGTTCTTGAGTGATGTCCAATGTGGTTCAATACCAAGTGACTTTTAACTCCAAGCTCATGGTGCCCATACCTTGAAGTTTTGAGGCTCTACCACCGATACTGGCCGGTTCGCGTCTCCACTACTGGCATCGTCGTCGCTGGCCACGGCTGGGGCCTCTGTGGCCTTGGCTTCGTCTTCCGCATTGAGAGATGCACTAGTGGGCTTTGTTAGTAACACCTCAATTTCATCAAGAATACTACTGATGCTCTTGGCCTGTGGACTTTCCTCATCCTTCTCCTTGGTCTCTTTGAGCACCTTCACAGCCTCGCGCAACTTCTTGGTGATTCCAATGGTGGACTTGGTCAACTCCAACCGGTCGATGAACACAGCACTCTGCTGTTGCGCTAGGTTGCGCCGTTCTCGCTGATACACCTTCTCGAGCTCGTTGATCTTCTCCACCTTAACCTCAAACTTCTTTAGGTGCTGGTTGAGGATGGTGTTGGAAAGTGCTAGCATCTCTCTCTCCTCGTAGTTGGCGAAGAGATGGCTCCGTGCTCCCACACTGCCGAGGACGGCCGTCGAGGCCTCCTGTATTGTTTTAACAGGGTCCTTGTCTTTGGTTTCGTCACCGACTTCCTCAAAGAGCGCCTTGTCCAAATCCTCATCGCTCTTTTCATCCTCACCTTCCTTTTGGCCGTTGGTTTTCGCCAGTGCTTCTTGCTTCTCAAGACGCTCAATGACAGACTCATCTATCACCTTGGATGCCTTCAATGTTGCTGCCTTGATGACCTCCGGCTCCACAAGATTGGTCATGAAGATCAAGTTGCTGATCACAGGATTATCCACACCCATCACGGGGAAGTTGGAGGCATACTTAAGGATTCCGGCATCGCGGTCGTTCACCCGGGTGTAGCCATCTTCAATTGGCAACCCAAGGAACTTGAGGATACACTCCTGGGGAGTTCTGCTGTTGCCTACGGCTTTGGCAATGGCATACCAGTCGTTTCTGTGCGTCTTTATCGCTCTCAATAAACTGGAAAGCTCCTTTGCGTCCCAGTCCGAAGCGTTTTTTTCTGAGGCCGTCTTTTGCTCGGATTCCAGGTCTGTTTTCTGTCTCTTGGAGCCTGGAGTATGCTCCTCGAAAACTCTTTTGCTCTCACCAGGAGAGCCCACCAATTGCTTCAACTTATCGACGTTGACCACCAGCTCCAAAGGTTTATATGTATTGAACGGAAAAAGCCCTCTTGGGGTATCGTACAGCACGTGGAAATCGCCACAGTAGGGCAAGCCCACCTGCGACCCGTTCGGGAGCTTCTCCAAAGCGTATGCTGGCTTGAACAGCGGGTTGACCTGGTAATTGATGAGGCCCCACTTGTTCAAGAACCTGTGTACACGCATCAACGTGCCCACGTCACCCACCAAAGTTCTTCGACACGAGGTCAACGTTAAAAACTCGTTGGGGTTAAGTCTGTATGCGTTGATCATGAAGTTTCTGTAATTGGCGTAAATTTTGGGCGATTTGGAAGGGTGAGACGACTTGAAGAATTCGGGCAATGACTCACGTTCGATCAGGTGGATTTTCTTCATGTTGAACCAGCTGGCATAGGATGGAATCACGATTGCATGGGACTGGCGTATTCGTGATTGGTCATCGGCATCCAAGTCAATGGGGGCCTGCTCATCCATAGGCTCTTCCTTGACCGTAGAATCTTCAAAGCGGTCGGAAAACGACTCTTGCTTCAAGTCGGAATCGACTTTTTCTTGGTTTTGGCTCTGGCTTTGGTCTGAAGCTTCCAACTCGGCCTCTTTGACGGGGCTTTTGTGCTGTTCTTGTGGAGGCATATTGGCCGAATCCATTGGGACCACTTTGCCTGGGCTATCCTTATTTTCTGCTTCAGTGGGTGCACTGAGGTTATACATATCAGCATCTCCATTTACATCAGCTGAAATGGAGTTTCCATCATTGACACTGGGCGAAGGCTTGGAAAAAGACCCCCTGCTACCCAGCTCGGAGAAAAGCCCATCGTGGTCGGACTTCTCGGAGATTTGGGCGAAGTTGGAATGGTCATCATGGTCACCGGGATGAGAAAAGCCGAGATCAGGATCAAAAAGACCAGGGTCAATCTCGCTATTGGAGTCAGCCGCATCCGGGATTCCAAACGCCAGGTCCGGGTCGGAGGGCCCCTTGGAATGGAGCAGGTGGCCGTTCTCTGCGGAGTGTTCAGGGCCATTAGCCTGGTTCTGGACGCCATGGTCCTGCATCTCCAAATCTATGTTGTGCATGGAAATTTCGTCGCCTGGGGCATCTCCGGGATGGTCAAGCATCATGTCAAGAGCATTGTCTTGGTCGTCTTGGTGCTGGGGCGATAGCAATTCGGAGTCCGACATGGGTGTACGGGTGTATGGGGAGACACGGCTCTTTTTGGACTGGAAAAAAAAGCTCTGGCGCCTGTTTTTCACTTGAATGAAGTTGTCTGAAGGAGGAAAGACGCGTACAATTGGTTAGCGGGCCCAATTGCAGCAGATTAGTGACCGGTGGGAAATGCTATATGCACTGGGACTAGAGGCAGAGAGGACTGCAGGATAAGGAGAGAGAAGGGTCGGGGGGCTAAAGTCCTGTGTATACCAAAAGAGAAGATTACCGAAGAGGAATACGGTACTTTGGGATTGGCTTGTTGGGACGGAAGATGCGCTGGAGGATGTGTTGATAGTGGAACCACGGTTGGAAGTTTTGAGTGCGCGGGTCGTGCGCCGCACCCGTTTTCTCCAGAGTATATATATGACGTGCCCTACAGGTGCTCAGCAGAACTATCATGCTTATCGTACATGTAATTTTTCTTCTCTGCAGAAAAGCACGAACCGAGACTTAACTATATGCATCTAAATGTATACAGATGTATATATTTATGTGCAGGTCTATTTTTTTGGTATGAGTCTGTTTTTGGTATGGGTCTTTTTTTTTTTTTTTTGGTATGGATATGTGGTGGTGTACGGGTCTAGGGTAAACCATGGGACTCATCAATGGATGCAACCAAGACATAAGGGATTTGTGAATTAACTTGAATAGATTTCAAGCTAGTGTAAGTGCTGGTATACGTTATTATGGGTGCTAGTATTAGTGCTAGTATTGGTGCTAGTATTGGTGCTTGTTAAATTTGGTTAGTGTGCTAGTATGGGTGCTAGTCTAGTATGGGTGCTAGTCTAGTATGGGTGCTTACGGTCTTTCATAGAACTCTATATGCCGTACCTCGTCTAATCCATCCACATCATCTGTTATACTTTGGTTTACGTCAGGTACTCTGGTTACTATGTTCATTCACCGATGATTTATCCTAGGGGGGACTCTGAGGTACTTAAATACTTTTAGAGGAGAGGGCGTGCGACTTAGCACGAGAACAATAGCGATGAACGCCGTCCCAACATCGTACGATGTTGGGCCGCAGCGTCTTGAAGTGGCCATTATTAGGATTAGACAGTGTAGTCTCAAAATACCTCAATAGGTAGGGTATTACCTATGGTGGATTTAACACTCTCAATGGTAATATCACCACCTAAAGCAGTCAATCTTTCAAGTACTAGTTTGGGAGTTTTACAGACATTTAGTAATGTGTAGAGGTGTTGAGGTGTAAATATAGCGAGTACCTGTAGAGAGACCTCAATACAGAGTGGCATATCATACTCACACATTAGAGCTGGTGGTAGTGCTGAGTTAGAGCAATGACTAATATAAAAAGCAGTGTAATAGGTATATCTAGACTGTGGTAAAAGATGGAGGTAATGGAAAGAGGGGTTGAGTAGAGGCAGACCAGGTAGTGGGGTATGGTAACAGATCGTATTAACAAATTATTGTAGATAGAGTACCAATAGAGTAAACAAGAGTAACAGTGGAAGTAGATAGATTCGTAGGTAGATGTAGTAGATAGAGATAGTAGATAATCAAGGGTAATTAGATAGTGGTATACACTAGATACTGTGATACTGTCATACTATGTACGGTGACTATGTACGGTGATACTATGTACGGTGATACTATGTGTGTGACAGTGATACTATGATAAGGTGGTTCTAATTTTAACCAATTTTACATGAACTCATAATAATTATGTTAAGGGACTGAGAAGAATTTTGTAGGGTGGTGGCTTCCGCACGGCTAAAGTGGCTCTTTACAACAGGAGGCTGGCTATTGTTAAACACGTGGGGATTAAGCGCATAGTCATAACCAAACCCCAAACCAACTTATTCCTAGCATTACTACTAGTTACTAGTAGTTACTTTTAAAAATTACTATTAGCACTCCAGCTCAATATATTAATAGAATTATGGTGTATGGTTTCCAAATGAACTGAGAGACTATGTCTGCCACAAATACTATACTCACTAGACACACCAGTCTTATTATTTACAACGACTAGTTGGATTTTTTGAAAGTGCTGGAACTGGAACTACTTGCTGTGCTGGAACTACTTGCTGTGCTGGAACTACTTGCTGTGCATGAGTTGGTATAAATGAATGGACCTGGTTTCAGAACAGAGCTTAGAAAAGGTAGAACAGAGCTTAGAAGAGCTTAGAAAAGGCTGAACAAAGCTTAGAAGAGCTTAGAAAAGGCTGAACAAAGCTTATAAAAGGGCTTAGAGAGCTAAGAAAAGAGCTTAGAGAACTTATAAGGCCGAGGAAAAAAAGGGATGACTATGCACAGCACAAATCCTTTGGGTTTCCTTTTTTGAGGTTTATACATTTATAGTTAGTGGTTTGTACACCCCATTCCTTCTCTTTCCAGGCTAAGAATAACACTTTAATTGTTTAATCCGAAACAGTTTTAGTACGATTCCACTATTTATTTGCATTATACTGATTTTTCTGATTATAATAATCCATGTTAAAAATAAGGATAAAAGAAGTCAATTGGGCACCTCATAGCTTCATTGAGATCTCTTATAATATTCAATAAGCTTTTGGGGTCTTCTAAATGAAGGTGTATATTTATTTATAGTTGTAGATAGACTGCCATAGAATAAATATTAGAGACAATACTAGAGACAATACTAGAGACAATACTAGAGACAATACTAGAGACAATACTAGAGACAATATTACAGAGACATATTACAGAGACAATATTACAGGGACTTTACTACAGGGACATTACTACAGAGCCTAGCTAATTACAGAAGTTACACCTAGTGCCTAGAGTTAGTGATAATTGGACTAGTACAGCATTACTACACATTAAGGCAGTACAATCATACTACAGTAGGCACCGATACAGTCATACGGACATATTGTCATACGGACATACTGTCGTACGGTCACTATAGCTGATCTTCTGTATCTTGGCTTATAGACTAGTATGGACTATTGATCCTTGGGTCATGTCAAATAAGGTCGTGGTTGTGGGTCGTTCTTAGCTTTTCAACACTCCCCTTCATCTGAAACTCTTCCTTGGCTGACATTGACTGTACAATTTGGCTGTAACTTTTGGTGTACCTTTTGGTTGTACCTTTTGGTTGTAGCAATGTTGTCGTGGGCCTCATATTGACTCATCTAAGTTATTGATAAGGTAGTCTATCGAAATTCAAGTTAGTCTGCCAAAATGGTACTCCTAATGGCTAAAAGAGTGGGGTTGGTAAGTCTCAAACGAGAGATTCTCTTGAGCGCCATTCATATATTCCTGAGAAGAGTGGAGGTATATATAAGACTTGGAACTTACAATTTTAGTGCAGGTAGTGTACGTAGTATCTTTTAAAAATAAATTTGTAGTTTCAAAATAAAAAATAAGTATAGAAAATAGTACTATTCGAGGGTCTTACAAAGTATAATAGAGTGGTAAATAGTGGTAGAAAGAATTTATACAGAGACATAGATACAATATACAGGTATTTTTAATGATAGACGGACTAGAAGGTTGTGTAGTAGATGTTGTAATAGATAGTGATACATGTATAGTAGAGAGTGTAATATATAGATACAATATGCAGTGGTAGATAAAGAAATAAAGTGTAATAGAAGTTTTAATCATGGCGTAATGCATAGTGGTGCATAGTGTAATACACAGCCATAATAGATATACATAATACGTAGCATAGTACATGGTATATAGTGTAACAGTTGGTAGATGCTTGGAAGAATGGTAAGAAATAAATACATAAGGTAGATAGTAGTAGATAGTGGTGATTCTCAGTGGTAAATAGTATCAACAGAGTATCAGCTAGACAATTACATAATATATACAGACAGATAGTAGATGGACAGATAGTAGATAGACAGATAGTAGATAGAAATATAGTAGATAGAAATATAGTAGATAGTATACATAGTGGTATTAGTAGCTTTAGTGGTATGGTAATTGTTAGATCCACCATTGTGGTGCTCTACTTATTAAGATATTATGAAGCCTCGCCATCTAATTCTAACAATAGTCATTGTATAAGGCATTCTACTCGGCCATTATTGTACGACGTACAACGATATCCTGTGAGCTAGAACAATAATCGCTATTGAGTTTTATCCCAGACACCCTTTCTCTCTCAAAAAAAGTTATATAAGCAGCTCAGGTTCCTCTCTTGAGGAATCATTGGTGAATGAGCAAAGTAAACAGAGTACCTGACTTAAATCGACAGTAAAAGTGTAATAGATAGTAGATAGTTATACTTGTATAGTGGCATAGTGCTAATAAATAGTAATAGACAGTAGATAGGCAGACATATGGCCAAGGATAGTATATATAGCGGTAATAGTAGTACTATAATGGCAATAGATAGTAATACACAGTAATAGTAGTAATACACAGTAATAGTAGTAATACACGGTAATAGTATTAATACACAGTAATAGTAGTAATACACAGTAATAGTATTAATACACAGTAATAGTAGTAATATACAGTAATAGTAGTAATCAGTAATAGTAGTAATCAGTAATAGTAGTAATCAGTAATAGTAGTAATCAGTAATAGTAGTAATATACAGTAATAGTAGTATAGATAATTATAGGTGGTCAATAGTGGATGGTGAAAGAGTGGTAGAAGGTGAGATGTATTAGAGTGTCACTCAGTAGCTACAGTATGTGCGGACGATGTCAGACGCTATACACCGAATTCGCAGATACACAGTCTCTGGCCACGAATTGAGCAGCCAAAAAATTAGCAATTGAAGCAGAAAAAATGGACACACATCAAAATACGATGAACCATGATGTAACAAAATGAAGCATAGATTCAATAGAACATAACTTGGTTGGAAAAAAAAAATTTATTAATGAGGCTACTTGGTAATGGTAATGTGTCTGAAAAGATGGATGATTTGGTGGAGCACGTGACTGCCATGGGCTGAGAGGCCAGACGAGCAATCAAGATAAAAGGACCCCGAACCAAGGTAGATACAGGACTTTGATATAGTCTAAAACAGATTTTATTAGTTCAAGAGTCCAAGGAAATTCAAACGTTTCCACAAAAGGGCGTAGGTGGGGAAAAGTGGAGGAAGCAGAGGGAAAGAACGCAAGTCACGTGCGCGCAATGAGGGCTGAGACCTAAGCTAGGTACAGGCCGCGCAGCACCCACCGCGAAAGTAAAAAATTTCCTTTTTCCCTCATCCAAGTTCTTCCTACAAACTACATAGTCCCAATGGTTCGTTACGCTGCTACCCCAGTTAACCCAGCTAAGTCTGCCTCCGCTCGTGGTGCGTACTTGAGAGTGTCTTTCAAGAACACCAGAGAGACCGCCCAGGCTGTCAACGGATGGAACTTGAAGAAGGCTCAAGCTTACTTGGTGGACGTTTTGGACCACAAGAGAGCCATTCCTTTCAGAAGATTCAACCACTCCATCGGTAGAACCGCCCAAGGTAAGGAGTGGGGTGTCCAAAAGGCTAGATGGCCTGCTAAGTCCGTCAAATACGTCCAGGACTTGTTGCAAAACGCTGAATCCAACGCCGAGGCCAAGGGTTTGGATGCTTCCAAGTTGAAGATCACCCACATCCAGGTCAACCAGGCCCCAAAGCAAAGAAGAAGAACTTACAGAGCTCACGGTAGAGTTAACGCTTACCAATCCTCTCCATCCCACATTGAACTCATTGTGACTGAGGAGGAGGAGAGAGTTCCTGCTGCTAAGAGCGAGGAGAAGAAGGCTTTGGCCCAGGAGTAAGTGTGCTGGCCTATGTGGAGTGCCAATGCGCTTGATTCATATATATAATACACTATGTGAAAGGACCATGCGAGTCTTCAATGTAGTCATCCTTCGTGGGGCATCCACTGTAGACACCATACGACAAGTGATGAACAGAACAGACATGTCTGACAGAGAGGTGGGTACTGACAGACACTAAGTGGATACTAAACAGAAAGACTAAAGAGATATTGGCACTGGAAGTAATGGTATGGGTATGTAAACCCGTACACCATGAAAAGGGCAAAAAAAAAAAAATGGTGAAGAAGAGTCGATGGATGGTCAGGTTCTGTTTTCTGTTTTTTTGTTTCTGTTAGTTCTTTTCATGCTTCTTGGTATTTTTTGTAGTTTTGTATTGCGTGTGTTGACTGAGGCACATCTGGTGGTTTTCTACAGATGAAGAAGACTGCGAAGTGGCTCTTTTTTAGGGTGAGATAATTAATTGAACCAGGTCTTGAACCAGGTCTTAAAATGGATTGACATAAAATTGAAGAAGTAGAAATTAGAAAAAAGAGTAGAATAGAAGAATTAAGAGCATTAGAAAATGGAACTGGAAATGGAAAAATCACGAACCAAGAAACAGACGGTTTGGTCAGGAATTAGAAGTAATCCTGGGGGATTAGAAGTAATCTTGGGTCACTGGTGCGAAGTCAAGTGCGTGTGAGAGCGTAGTGAGAGCGCAGTGAGTGAGTGAGTGAGTGAGTGAGTGGAGAACGCGGACCTCAGTAACACTGAATAAACCATTAGAAATAATCAGTGTGGAAATCCATGACGTCCTAAAATACACAACCCAATCATTCCTGTAATGGATGCATTACTCTCACTAATTCAAAGTGACCAATAAACTCACCAAGAACTTCTTACCAAGAACTTTTAGCCATTGACCTCAGAATGACCTCAGAATGACCTCAGAATGATCTTAGAATGACCTCAGAATGACCTCAGAATGATCTTAGAATGATCTTAGAATGACCTCAGAATGACACCAGAATGACACCAGAATGACACCAGAATGAGCTCAGAATGACACCAGAATGACACCAGAATGACACCAGAATGACACCAGAATGACCTCAGAATGACCTTAGAATGACACCAGCATTGAACTCAGACTGACTTCGGCTTTCTTGACTCCACTGGATGTGACCTAGGTCTAGCCCTTGGATAACCTTAACTGAATATTTCCACTTGACAAGGAGAAACCAAGAAAATACAATTAATCCCTTCAAGCCAGGCGAGTGAATGTTAGAGGTACCCAAATCTCGCTGCCATCATGCTTAAAAGAATTATGATCAAATGCACCAGATTGCGCTTCTCTTGGACTTTCGTTATATTCGACTCGAGAAGGTCTTCAATGTGCGTCACTTGGAGTTTTGGTGGTGGCATACGAATACACCCCGAGGCTGGGATTTCTAGATCAAGTCTGCAGCACATACCCTTCACAATTGCGAGACAATTCTATTTTGGACTTCAAAGACAAGCCTTTCTCTTGCAATAGTCATGATTTGGTGACATCCAGAATCACAGCTAGCTTCAATTTCGATGATACTTTGGTGAGAAGTGAGGTTTCGAGGTTTAACATTTCGTCTTTGGATTCCACCTACTCCATTAATGGCATGAAAGAGGTGGTTTGAAATGGAAAATCCCAAACCACTACCTCCGAAGTTCTTGTGATCAACCCATGTGCTTGGTTGAAGGTATTGAAAACCAAGCCCAAGTTGCCTTTCCAATCTCACTCACGCATTATCCGTAACGTAGTTGTAATACTGTGATTGTAGCACTAGCGCTAATACTATTACCACCACCACTACCACTGGTACTAACACTAGTAATAGTAGTTGGGGTGGTGGTAGTATTATTTCAGGTGGTTCTGGTTCTGGTTCTGGTTCTTTTTCTGGCTCTGGCTGTGGCTGTAACGGTTAGTTGATGTTGCTGTTTTGAAGCACGTGGTAGATGGCCACGGCCTCGTTCCGGGACTGCTGGAGACGATTGGCCCAGTACCGGTAGTAGGAATTTATCCGTACAACAAACTTATAGGTATGGCACAAGCCAGACCCAAGGACGTAGGCCAATTGCTCGGTTAATGACATGGGTGCAAATCAGTAAGAGGCAGTAGCTAATTAGGTATTGGATAATCCAGAAATTCAGACAAAAATAAAACAAGGATTTTTGGGGTTCAGATAATAGTGTATTATTGGTATACCGCTTTTTGTTTGGGTATCTTGTATTGATATCGTTATCGCTTGTCTATTTAAGATGGGGTGAATGCTCGCTTAATGTTGGGTTGGTCAGAGTTTATTCTGCTTGTTCGGTGCACTTGTGCGAGGAGTCACTACACCAAGCCCCATAAACCAAAGTGGGAGATATATATATATATATATATATATAAATAATTATCATTCTTCTAAGGGATATGTTGGTAGTACCTGCATCTATCCCCACAAAGGGGTAGGCCCGAAAAAAATAAAAATAAAAATAAAATAAGGCGGGCTCAATGGCGGGCCCAAAGCTGGGTCTCATGCCGGGCCTCATGCCGGGTCTCATGCTCGACGGCTTATATTCCTAGCGACTTCGTTATGCTGGTTGTGAGCACTGCCCCCCGTCTACCGCAGCCATGTCCAGGTATTCTAGATAACGTAGTCTACATAATAGAGTAAGAGGTGATAGAACTGGTTTTGTATTTATGAGATAGTGTAGGCGAGTAATAGTAGAATAATAAAATAATAACAGAATATTAATACTACAGTATTGTTCTGGTTCTGGTTCTGGTTCTGGTTCTGGTTCTGGTTCTGGTTCTGGTTCGATATGGCGAGACTGTTGGCGTTGAGCTACGGCAATGTCTGCAGGACATACTCCAGATAAGCCAAGCATCCGACCATTCCATAGCCGGGACACCATACAATGGCGAGCAATAGGGAGTGCATTCCCATGGTCCAGACCTCTATCCACTATATTCAGACCACTATATTCAGACCAATACATCTCTATCCAATAAATCTCTATCCACTACCTCTCTATACAGACCACTATAGAGAATCTAGATGGTCGTGTATTTTTAGGCCTCTGGCTATCATGGTAAGTCTAGTCTGTAGTAACCTTGTGACCAGTGGGATTCACTCAACAACTTAGTTCAGTCTAGAAAAGGTATACTGCTACTATCGGTACATTCATAACAGAATTTCCACAGTCTACAGTCTACAGTCTACATCTACTTACACATATACTTTTACAGGTCTACTGACAGATATACTCTATAGTGACTACAGTGACTACAATGACTCTACAGTATAGGTACAAGCTCTATGTACTACAGTTTCTCTTATGTAGACTGGTGTAGACTGGTTTTGCTATCTCACATGTATATTCATGGAATGAAGAGAGACTAGTGTTACATTGCAGGCCAGTTTACCATCTTCTTGGATTTTTGGAGTTCTTTTGGATAGTCTATGACTCAAGCACATGTGAACAGGATAAGACTCTACTGAGTCCTTGATCAAATATTCAACAAGCATGATCTTAGAGTCATGTTCTGTTTGAGGTGTTTGAAGAGAAAAGAAGAGAGAAGATGGTTTGGCTCCATCATACTACTCCATGGAACTACTGTAAGTGTATTTTTGACGACTGGTTGCTCTATTAGAATTCACTCCACCTTCTCTTGAGCTTCTTCTCTATAGTCTATAGTCTATAGTCTATACACTGTAGTCCTCTACTGTGAAGTCTCACTCTATACTATATACTCTTAACTCATATCCCTCTATCCTAGACTCTACTCTATACTCTATAGTACTCCTCTTCCTCTAGTCTATACTCTAGACCCCTATAGAATCAACCTAGACTCTACATTTGGTATCCTAGATCTTTGTAATGGACCATTATAGACTCCTATACTATCCTAGACTATGGCATCCCTTCGACCATAACTGTTGATTGATGCTCGGTCATATGATACCATGATACGAAGCCCAAGGACGCGACCATGGTATTAACCTCGATTCCTGAGAATCATCAACTTATAAGTATCACACGCACCACTCACCCACGAACCACTCACTCACTCGCCCATTCACCCACTCACTCATTAATCTCACACTCATTAATCTCACTCACTAATCCCCCACGCAACATTACCATCCATCCTACACACCATTACACACCCACCATTCACACCCACCAGGTTCAAACACTAAAATAATTAGGAAGATTTATAAGACATGGTATAAATTGTCTAGAATTAAATATAGAAATAAATAAATTAATGGAAATAAATAAGTAAATAGAGTAGTGGTGCAATAGAAATCATCAGTGATCTAGTGATTTGTAATAAGAGGTGTTGTGGTACTTCATGGTAGATGTGATGAATTGTGTGGGATTAGAAACTGTTTAAGAAATAGGGTGTTTTTTGACGGAGGTGCGCACTGAATCACCATTATTTCTACCACAGAATGGAGAGTATACAATACGATTAGATAATAGACAACTGAAATGGCACCTACAATTGGCAGTTAGATTACTTAGAGAACTACAAAATAAACAACTAGTCTTCTACAAAATAGACAACTAGTCATCTACATTTTTGAACTAGACTGAATTGCTTGCCTATTATTTTTGCCTGGCTTTAGGAACACCTCGGAAAGACCTCGGAAGTAGGTAATACATCACGTGACATGCTCCTTACAAACGTACTTCGTCCATATTGGCCCATACACGCCCGATTCAGGGTTCCCACGAATACATAATACTCTCTTTGCTACTTTAACCCCAAATATTCTCAAATAACACGATTTTATTTTTGGGTCGCCGAGTTGAATTGACCTAAGTTAATAGGTCGGAACTGGATATAAGCCCCGAAACTGCACACAATCCCTGTTCCCACCCTCGGATCCCAAAGGTCACCCCCGGATCCCAAGGCCATTCCAGGCCGGAACTACCTCTGCAGCCATTCTCAATCACCACGAACCCAGAACTAGTACCAGAACTAGTACCAGAACTAGTACCAGAACTAGTACCAGAACTAGTACCAGATATAATGGTATGTGTACTGCATTCAGACCATGGACTATGGACTATGGACTACAATAAATTAAATACTGCATATAACAACTAACAGCATTAACGACAACAGGAATATCCTAATACAGATGTATTTAGTAAAGACATATACTAACACAGATTCATCTGGTAAATCTAATGGAGTATTAAGTTTTCTTGAGTGGACCCTTCTGGCTCAGAACAATAACTGGTTTGTGCTGAGAGTAACTGAGACACGCGTAACTATGAGCACACGACTGGCCAATGGCCGCGCTCGCTTTAAAATAATCTCACCGCAAAAATCACCCACTACTACTTCATCGATACACCATGGGAGGATCCGGGCCAAAGACTTACTTGGGATGGTGGGGCGCCATGGGCGGCCCTGCACAGAAAAACGTGGCCGTATACTCGGTGTCGCCATACGCCACCAAGCCTTTGAAGGGCAACTTGTACAATGCCTTTTTCAACACCTTTAGAAGAACAAAGAACCAGATCGCATACGTTGTTATCCCTGGAATAATTGTGTGGAACATCTGGGCCAAGGCCAGAGACTACAACGAGTACTTGTACACCAAGGCCGGCAGAGAGGATTTGGAGAAGGCTAACGCTTAGGCTGCTTCGCATATAGTAATAAAGAGCATACAAGTCCGGTGTAGACCCTTGTCTCTGACACACAGGTCAGACAATTACAGATACAAACACCGAAACAGATGGATTAGATCTGATTTGATCTTTACAGGATCTTTAGCTACAGATCTACAGGTCTTTACATATCCCAATATACTCAGAGTACTATTGAGTACTACTTACACCTGAATACATGAATACTACTTGAAGCTTGAATATACTTATACTGCTTTATCTGAACACCTCTACTCATCTACTTTATTATATTTTTCAGATGGACGCTTCTCTAGCTCAGACTAGCATATTACTTGGATCTCTTGTAGACCTTGGCCAAGAACGAAGACAAAACCTCCTTCTTCAAGCCACGCGACTCGTCAATCTGGTCAATCTTCTTGCGCAACTCCTTGACGGTGTCTTCCTCGTACTGCTCGTAGATCTTGGGGATTTCCAACTCAGCGAACAAGTCCTTGACTCTTTGCTCGGACACATCGTCCTTTTTGCCGTAGTTTTCCTCCAAAAGCTTGCGTTGGTCGGCATTAACCTTCAATAATGCCTGGTTGACCACCCACGAGCACTTGTTGTCCTTGATATCGGTACCAATCTTGCCGATCTGCTCGGGTGTACCGAAACAGTCCAAGAAATCGTCCTGGATCTGGAAATACTCGCCCAAAGGAATCAAGATCTCCTGTACCTGTTTCAAGTCCTCAGCACTGTTGATGCCGCACATGTACATGGCCAAAGCCACCGGCAAGTAGAACGAGTAGTAGGCAGTCTTGAAGATCACAATGAACGAGTGTTTCTGCAAGGAGAACTTAGACAAGTCCACCACATCCTCATCTGCAGTGACCAAGTCCATCAACTGGCCCAACTCTGTCTGGAACGTCACTTCATGGAACAAGTCCAACAAGTCCACATAGTACAGATCCTGGCGGAAGTGTTTCTTCAACAACATGTAGATGGCACCCTCCAACATAAAGGAGTCATTAATGGCAATGTTTCCCACGCCTTCGTTCAAGTACCAGCATGGCTGGCCCCGTCTAGTCTTGGATTGGTCCATCATATCGTCGGCTACCAAGAAGTACGCCTGCAACAACTCAACGGCCCAGCCCAAGAGCGCCACCTTCTTGTACTCGGCCTTGTCCAATGTTTCCAAAGGTTTATTTTTGAGAATGCAATACGTGTCAATGACCGAAAGACCACGGTTCAACTTTCCTCCCGGTGTGTTGTAGTTCAAGTTCTTGGTGAGCCAGTCCACGGCCTCCTGGGGCATCTTGTAGTCCTTGCACATCTGCTGCAATTCGGCCACGAGCCCATCGAACTCATCCACAAACTTTTGTTTTGCTGCTGCCTTGTCCATGACTGGGGGGAGTATTAGGGATGTAGTAGTGGAGGGTGTTGGTGAGAGGTGAGAAGTGAGAAAGTCAGCTGGTGGTATGCGAGTATACGAGCACTGGGGCCACACCCGTGCACCCGTACATTTGGGGGCCAGAGACGATATATCATTGGCTGGACGGTTGTGGGGTATGGTGAAAGCTTTAATATGATGAATTGGAATGGTTATATTTATTGTAGTAACTGTACTTCAGTGGAATAGAGTGTTGATAAGGTGGGATGTGGTGTGGTGCTGGAGTGGTGTATGCAGGTTTAGACGTCCAGATGAATTAGACGAAGAAGTAAACAGTAGTCTACCTCTTATGTAGTGGGCTAGGTGAATGTTTTTTTTTTTTGTTTTTTTTTTGATGGTCAGATGGTTTTAATAAATTGGATGGATCAGTGGAAGGTACGGTGCTGGACGTATACTGATGGTTGAGGTAGGAAGCAAGGGCCTGGATTTGGTATTGTTCGCCATGAGAATTTTTTTTCCAATATAAAGGAGAAGACGCTTTCTTTAAGCTTTTATAGGAGTGTTTTTTCTGCTGGAAATTGCCTATTTAGGCCTACTTAGGAATTATCGTTAGGCTTGTGCAAAGCTGATTGGGTGCTCACTTAAGCCATTAGGCTGTATGCAACCCAGAATAAGCTTTTCCCCTCATATAAAGTTACTTAATCTCATATTTACCAAGTTTACTTAGTCTCATATTCACCTTCACCCAAATAGTGCGGTGTCATGTGTTAATTTACACAAGTTGTGTATTGGTAGGACATGTGTACTTACTACCAGTGGGCATGAAGAAGCCAGAGAAAAGACTTCTTGATCTCCTTGATACCTCTTTGGTACCTCTTTGATACTTTTTTGATACCTCTTTGATACCTCTTTGATACTTCTTTGATACCAGATCTTGATGTCAATCTTCAAGCATGATTCTATAAATCTGTACACTATAAACAGTCACTATGTCAGTCACAGCACTCATAATACTATGACACTACATTGACTAGACTAGAGGATGACCATAATTCCAATCAATACATCCCCTAGTAAAGTCTATATTTATTATAATAAAGAGCCACTAGGACTATAGCACGGGACTATAACCCGGACAATTACGGGACTATAACCAGGACCATCATTAGGACTAAATTGAAACTAATGAATAGAATTTATACTAGTTAAATTGAACATAAAAACCGGAAATGCACTAGGACTAAGACAGGTGTAGAGAATTCACTGGATCGGAGAGTATGGAACTAATACTCAATAGTGATATCTTGTTGATGCTGCCTTGAATGGCCATTGGTAGGATCAGACGGCGTAGGCATTGATACCTTTATTTATAGGCCATGCCTATAGTGGTTCCAATAATCAAGTATTAGTAGTGGAGTATAAAATGGTACGTAGTAGCCATAGACTAATGTATAGACATATTCATAGGTGTATCATAGACGTAGACTTGTGTATAGACATAGACAGATTCAGAGTCATAGTCATGGAAATATTTATAGACATAGATATACCAGTCGTCCACTGAGACTGAGTCTGAGACTGAGTCATACCATTGACATAGACATAGACATAGTATAGGTATAGGTATAAGTATAAGTATAAGTATAAGTATAAGTATAAGTATAAGTAGAGACAGACATGGATGACCAAGAAGGAAATGACCATAGACGTACCAAGAAGTGACCTTAGCACTACCATAGATGAACTGTATATCAGTAATTCTATTGTTGTAGCTATATCAGAATCATGACCATAGTCACTTGGATATGGAGAGAAGTTAGGTAAATGTGGGCATGGAGCCAGATCAGATCGTATAAGTACGAGGAACGTGATGAAAGGTAGATTGTTATATGGAAGTGTATGGAGGTAGATGGTATAGACGGACCTTCTTAAGATACTATTTGTTTCCTATACCAGCTACACTTCCACATCAGTTCTTCCACATCAGCTCTTCCACATCAGCTCTTCCACATCAGCTCTTCCACATCAGTTCTTCCACATCAGCTCTTCCACATCAGTTCTTCCACATCAGCTCTTCCACATCAGCTCTTCCATATCAGCTCTTCCACTTCTCATGTATAAGACCATGAATACCATATTTTAAAAGCAGCATTGATTGTCCTGGATATGTACTGGTCTCATGCTTTAGACTGGATAGCATCATCGAAAAGGTCTTCTAACCAAGGAGGACGGTGAGTATATGGAATACACTGTACAGTCCGTCTTACTTATGCTGGAAAGTTGGGTTCGTATGGGATAATTCTACTCCATCCCTACTTCTACTCTACTCTACTCTACTCTACTCTACTCT